>PPXN03000094.1:0-28513 GCA_003708445.3 Grigorovia transvaalensis
ACTAGTATCAGCAGAGGTGGTGGATTCAACTGAAGAAGTGGATTCAGCAGATGAACTAGTATCAGCAGATGTGGTGTATTCAACTGAAGATGTAGCTTCAGCAGATGAACTAGTACCAGCAGAGGTGGTGGATTCAACTGAAGATGTCGATTCAGCAGATGAACTAGTATCAGCAGATGTGGTGTATTCAACTGAAGAAGTGGATTCAGCAGATGAACTAGTATCAGCAGAGGTGGTATATTCAACTGAAGAAGTCGATTCAGTAGATGAACTAGTATCAGCAGATGTGGTGGATTCAACTGAGGAAGTCGATTCAGCAGATGAACTAGTAGCTGCAGAAGTGGTAGAGTCGACTGAAGAAGTGGATTCAATACTGTAGCTGGATTCTAAGGAAGATGTAGCTTCAGCAGATGAACTAGTATCAGTAGATGTGGTGTATTCAACTGAAGAAGTCGATTCAGCAGATGAACTGGTAGCAGCAGATGTGGTGGATTCAACTGAGGAAGTCGATTCAGCAGATGAACTAGTATCAGCAGAGGTGGTGTATTCAACTGAAGAAGTCGATTCAGTAGATGAACTAGTAGCTGCAGATGTGGTGTATTCAACTGAAGAAGTGGATTCAGCAGATGAACTGGTATCAGCAGAGGTGGTGTATTCAACTGAAGAAGTGGATTCAGCAGATGAACTAGTATCAACAGATGCGGTGTATTCAACTGCAGAAGTCGATTCAGTAGATGAACTAGTATCAGCAGATGTGGTGTATTCAACTGAAGAAGTAAATGTTTCTGATTCTGTCGAAGTTTCGTAAGAGTTGCTTGAATCAATTTCAGTACTTGAAGTAAAACGATTCGTTTCAGATTCAGTGGATGTAATAATCCATTCAGATGCTTCACAAAGACCTTCGTCATCCATTTCAATCTTTTCACATTCACAGATACAGATATGTGGTAATTCTTCTAAGTTTTTATTCCCACCCACTACATCATCATTATCATCATCATCATCACAATCACAGAAACAATGACTGGTGGATACTGGGTAAAGGGTATTTATTAAACTTGTCTGAACGGTTGGAGTAGCATCACTGCCACATGGTCTTGTTATCGAGGAATGATTTTTCACACCCCAAACAAGTTTTGTAGTAGGAGCATATACTATATTATCGGTATCTACAGTATTGTTTAAGGGTGTTACTATGCTACCTTTTACGACAGCGGTGGTTGTAAAAGTAGAGACTTTACCAACGATGGGTATGTCGCTAATATTAATAGGTTCCGTAGAAATTTTGGTTGGATTTATGCTCTTAACATTAAGTGAGATAGTAGTTTGGCTAATATTCAACGCCAAGGTTGACTTAATAAGCGTCGAAAAGATTAAGATCAAGCATACTCTTGATATAAAGTTGTTATTGAACTTTTTCAACAATCTCATTTTCGAAAAAATATCTATGCTATTTTTTCTTAGATGTGCCAATGGTCAAAATTCAATACCTATGTTTAAGTATAGCTGGCTTGAAATACTATACAATCTTGGTTAGTATAGAAATTAAAACTGTATTCAGAGACAAAATTGCATTAGGGAATGCAATATAGAGAGCATTGTGACTAAATAGCGATACTTATATATTGATTCTCGATAAATTTGCAGGTATCTAACCAAAAAGAAATGGCGATTCCACATATGGCGCTGTTCGGTAACAAGAATTGGAGACTGGTATGCAAACTATTTGAACGGACTGCAGGCATGCGAAGTTTCCGAAAGTCAATCTTCTATTCAATCTTTGTTTACCAATTCTTAGAAACATAAACAAAGAGTAGTACCACCAAGCGCATTTTTGAGAAGAGAAATGTTGATTGAAGAAGCCATCTAACTTTGTCCACCACTGTTTTGGCAATCTACATGAGCAGGAACTGCTGTGATATAGTCAAAAAAGCGTAAAGTGATCTTCACTTTGAAAGAACTAATTGCTAACAATGAACATCAAACTCAATTTTTTTTCAATCTAGCAATCAACGATATGGACGACGCCAAATGCCTTTTACATGTATAAAATCATTCTAGTGTTTTGAAAATGGAAAGTGAGATACATGAAATATGTGGAACTTTATTTTGATCTGCCTGAATTATTGGCAAATCTTGCATATTTTGAGCATTTTGTGTCCAAATGGGGAAACAATTGCTGATGTAAAACTAGGTTTGATAATCATTTTGTGATAGTGAAACTCATTATATTTACCTTAAAAATTTCGGTACCATGTATTTGAACTTGGAAATGGTAACAGTGATAAGAGTTATTCTAATATTAGATTAACTCAACAACTACTCATACTATTTCAAGAAACCTACAAGAGAAAAATACAAACCAAGGTAGATAACTCTTTGGGAAATTAGCATAAACATGAGGAATCTGAGATGGATTATTCCATTTGAACAGGCACATTGAAGTTCGAGAATTTGTGGAATAAGTAGTAAACAAAAGCCAACAGCAATAATGAAAGTTCGTGTTTGAGACGCGTTAATCAATAAAAGCAAGAACGTAATTGAAATGCAAGAATTAATTTCAAATTGGGTTCTTTAACGGGTTTAAGATCTCAAGAAAGTGGTTTCCTAATTGGGCCTTAAATAGCTGCATCAATATATGCTAATTTCCTCTTGGAGTTTAATTCAAGTCTGGGTTTCCCCTTACGGAAAATATATCTGAAATAGGAATATTCAATATTCATGCAAGATCTACCTTAACGAAAAGCAAAAGCATATCTCTTTTTCCTAATCTTCAAGCGTAACCAATTTACTCAGTCATTTGCTATGTTTTTTAAATGTTTCGCGTGAGATAAGGAAGAAATATATGGCAGGCTGCTCATACGATCGTTTTTGTGATAAAAACTGGAAACTGAAATATGGAAATACTGCGGTTGTCTTCCTGAAGACATTTCATCTCACGAGTCCGAAAAATTTTCTGTTTACATTCTTTAAGTTCAAATGAACTTAAAACCACATTGATAAAGGGAAAATAAAATGAAACATATGGGTTGACACGTTGGTGGGGTTGAAAAGAATTCGTTAGGAATTTTTCCTATGACCTTAGCTTGAATCATTCTTAACTGGACTGTGAAGTAATGTTATATACATAAATATAATTGATTCTTAAATAAGCATTTTTTCGTGTTCGAATGTCTATGTTACTTTATCAGCTGATCATTGCATCTTTAGCTACTATCAAAGAAAAGTTGGAAAATTTTACAATTATCATGATTTGAAGAGGAAGAAATGGCGAAGCAAAAAAATACTTTTATAATGGCTCGGAGTTAGTTATCATGACAAAGTTGTCCAGTATGAAAGCAAGAAATACAAAAATAAGAATTTGCTGAAATTATTTTTTGTGATCTTCGTAATTTCTGATTTCTTTTTGCTGAACAATAATCTCTTTACATTATTATTGTTCCAAGCTCCTTCTTTTTCTCAGGATAAATGGATGAAGTAGGATTTATTTAGAAATATTGAGACAATAGCGTATTATAATCTAAGATAGTTTTTGAAGATTACAATTATTTTTTTTCGATATTAATTATTAGCAACAAAAACGTCTTGAAAGTAAAACAAGGACAAATGTCTTTCTAAATATAAAATGTTTTTTTTTTTTGTCTTACAACGAAAAAGAATATGTGTAAAATTTCAGATATTACACGAAATGTACCATTAGCGCACTAATGATATTCAAAGTAATAAGGTACCACCTTATTTAGAAAATAATGAATAGAATTATAAACTAATACTTATCAGAAACCAAGCGCTCTAAATTTTGTCAGTTGTATTATTGCTACATGATAGTACTTAGATATGACAAGAACATTCAAGTATAAGATGCCTTATAAAATTTATTACAAAGCAGTTTTGCATTTTTTTAACTTGCATCAAAGCTTCTTGGATACTTCTTTTTTGATTAGCTGGTTCTATTTAGAGTTGAAGGATGTAATAAAATGCAAGAGACAGAGGTCTGTTGGGTACTTTTCATTTCAAGTAATTGACGCTTACAAAATGAAATTGTCAAAGTAATTCTCTTCAGAGAAATTAGAGAGGGTCTTGACGAATACGTATGTATTGGTATAGTTCTGCAGTATATATTAGTTCTGTATATTAAAGTTAGGTTGAGGGTTAGTAGTTTCTGTTATATAAACTTATCTATCGTAACCATCTGAACTTAGGAAAGATCAAAAATTCTTTAGTTGATGTTTTGTTTGTATTTTCATCTTGAAATTCAACTAAAAATAATGAAAATTCAACTGCTATAAACAAGAGCACTTTATTGATATAAGAGTGGTCTACGCTATCTTACTAAATACGAAGCTGCACCAAAAACAACTTCATTAAGAAATCATTAAATCAGAGTTCTTGGACACTAAATAAAGCTCTATATAAACTTCCATTCCTGTAAGACAATATGTTTCAGTAAGGCAAGCCAATGAACAAATCAAAGGACGTTCCTATGTATTTTTTGAATACATACACCTGTATAATATCTTTCCTTTACCAAATACACATCATGGTTTCATAACAAATTTGCAATTATAGATCAGTTTGCAACACAAAACCAGAATTTTCTATAAAAAACTGCTGTTGGTCAACTTTGAGTCAATTTCTTCAGTCAGATTCAGTTGGACTAACTGATCTGTAGTCGACAAGAACGGTAAATGGAGCTCTTGGAGTCTTCACACTTTTAATCTTCACTTTCGTAACACTTTTACTAACGTTTTCCTTATTGTTGTTTGCAAAGTTACGAGTTTGAGCACTATATTCATTCAGAACCTGCAATCTGTCATTATCAGTTTCTTCAAAGAACATGAACGTGTCATTGACCGGTGAAGGACTGTTACTGGAGTCACAACTGCTCAAGTTAGTGTAGGACTTCAAGATATTAGAGTTTCTTCTGAGGCTGCTACTATCGCTCCCAGATCCAGGAAACAGTCTAGCGTTCTCCCTACTGCGCAGAGGCGACGGTGAACGGTTCTTTCTCGTGTCTGGATAGCTGCTGGTGGGGGAGTAGGTCAGGGACTTCTTCAACGGGCTCAATCTCTCTCCGGACCTTCTCATGGGGTCCATTCTGCCGGACAAGTCGCTAAAGGACAACTCCCTTCTGATCGGGGAGGAACTGAGGGTTCGTTTGGGTGATTGGCTGGGTGTTCTCATACTGTTGTGGGTCACTGTGGGCTAAACAATAGGCTCGAGGCTAATTTCCTAATTAGACTGAAAAATATTTATAAAGTTTCGAGAAAGAAACCAGAGATGGAGGACCCAATGGTTTTGGCTGCTGAAAAAGCAGGTCTGGATTTGGCTGCCTTGACTGCTGCTGCCCAGGGAGGAGAAGGCGAAGAAAGTGAATACGATATATGGAGATCGCACGTTCCGTTGATGTACGATTTCATCAGCGAGACCAAACTGATCTGGCCGAGTTTGACCATCGAATGGCTCCCATTGCAAGAGAAGTTATCCACTAGACAAGAGTTGCTTATCGGGACGCATACAGACGACGAAGAGCAGAATTATTTGAAGATCGCATCCATTGAGCTACCGGAGGAGACAGTCGATCCGAAATACCAAGTTCAAGATGATGATGCTAGCGAAACTGAACCTGATGTGAAATCTAACATCAAAGTTATACAGAAGTTTAAACACGATTACGAAGTAACTAGGGCAAGGTATATGCCACAAAACCCAAATATCATCGCTACCATCAACGGTAGAGGTACAGTTTCCATTTTTGATCGTGAAAGTAACTTAACTACTGCTTCAAAACAACTGTCCTTTCATAAGGACAACGGTTATGGTCTTTCCTTCAATAAGAACACTCAAGGGCTACTTTTAAGTGGGTCTGATGATCATACTGTGGCTTTATGGGATATTAAATCAGATAACCTCGAACCTGTCAAAGTTTGGGAAAATTTACATACCGATATTGTCAATGATGTGAAATGGCATGAATTTGACAAGAACCTGTTCGGTACTGTGTCAGAAGATTGCCAATTACATATTGTAGATATTAGACAAGACAAGACTCATTCTACAACAAGGACTAAGGATTCGTTCAATACGCTTGCATTCTCTAAACACTCTAGTCATTTATTTGCTGCAGGTGGTACAGACGCTCAAGTATATTTATATGATATGAGGAAAGTGGATACACCATTGTATACTATGGAGGGTCATGAAGATGCCATCACTAATTTGGAATTTTACAATCATAAAGATGGTATTATTCTATCCAGTGGTATGGATAAAAGATTGATTATGTGGGATATTATGGAAATCGGTAAAGAACAAATCGGCGAAGACGCAGAAGATGCTAGTGCAGAAGTAATGATGATACATGCTGGTCATAAGACACCTATAAACGATTTCGCCATAAATACAAACGTTCCATGGTTATTTGCCTGCTGTGATGAATCGAATGTGGCACAAGTTTGGAAATGTTCACATAATTTACCTCAAATTTGTGGTACCTCAAATATCAATACCACTTTAATCAACGAAATTATCGCTAGAAATGCTGATTAAACTATAACTTTTCATGAAATGACAGTACACATACACATATATATATATATATAGCTCAAATGTATTTATATATTGAAAAATAATGCATAATTACACTTGTCTCTTGGATGATAACCAATTTATAAAATCAATGAATGGATTAACACCAACCTTACCTTCAGTTAACCATTTTTTCATGGTACCAGCATACATATCAATTAACTTTTCGTATGTTTCCTTATCGGTAGTATCATTTTCGACTAAAATTTTACTCAAGTAAATTGATATACTTGAACAAATTGAGAAGAAAACGTTACTATGTTGACCTGGTTTAGAAGATAGTAAGTATTCAGTGTGAATCCTGTTCAAGATAGACCAGACTTTATCCACATCATTCAATTTAATTGATTTGATTTTGATAATTTTGGACTTAATTAATTTTGCAATTTTTTCAACTAATGGTCTGTCCAAAGTAATTTGTACACATTTAATCATGGGTTCGAAAAAAGAAATTAAATTATTCAATTTATCCACTTCATCATCAGAATCGATTTTTTCCACATATTTGATATAGATAGTTAACATATCTATTATTTTATGTTTAAATGCAATGACACTTTCTCTTGAATCCTTAACTTCCAGTTTCCTCTTATGACCAGTGGTAACACTGGACAAAGCATCCTTTCTGTGTTTAAAAATTTGTGATAATTGATCATCGAGTGCCATCATTTGTTCATCATCCATGGATTCTTCATTTTCATCATCATCATCGGATAATTCTTCCATTTCATCGAATTTAACTTCACCGTTTTCATCAATAATATTTTCTGGTAAATTTAAAGCTTTTACTAACGCACTAGTAGTTTCTTTATCAATATTTTTAGTCTTATCATCTTCGTCATCATCGCTACTACTGCCTTCATCATCGTCATCGCTGCTACTGTTGTCACTACCGTCACTTTCATTGTCACTGCTATCACTATTCATTAGATGTTCATCTTCGAAATCATCCTCGTCTTTATCATCAACAATTTCAAATTCATCAGCACCTTCAAATAATTGAGCAAAACCTTGTTTATTTTCTCTTGTAGTTAAAACATCCAGCAACAAGTTTAATTCATCAGAACCAATCTTAGTAATGAATTGTTCCCATACCAATAGTGCAGTCTTTGTCAAGATAGATTTTTTCTGTGCTAAGAACCCCAGTAAAATTTCTGTAATGCCGACAAGAGACATTGCATTTTCATTTTGGAAATTACATAATTCTTCAATCGTATCCAACGAGTCCATATCACCCATAAATAATTGTAAAATGGACATTGTTAATAAAGCTTCTAATCCACGTGAGGCGATATCTTCCCTGTTGGAAAGTTTTTGCAAAAAAACGGTAGCCTTTTCCAATTCTGATGATAATTTATCATCAAAATTTAAATTCAAGGTTAAAGATTTATCCTTTTGTAAACATAAAATTGATATAATGGTGTAATATTGCCATGAATGTGAGTCATTTGTTGGTACGATGGATAATTCAGAGAGGATTGAGTATAATTTTTCATGGTATAGTTCGGTAATTGATGTATCATTGAAAGCATGGAAGAATGAATTTGCAATAATGGGTGCAAGCAATGGTTCCATAATGATTGATTTTGTTTCATCTTGTAAGAAACTTTTGTGGTTACGAATAATATGTAAACATGAATCCAGTATGAAACGAGTCATATTTTTGTCGGTGGTTTCTGATTGCTTTGACAGTTTATCCGTGAAACATTTGAACAAAAGAGTTAAGTTTGAACCTTGCAAGGATAATAATTTAGAAATAGTCTTTGATTTAGTCAATCTATCAAAATTAATGGATCCAAACTGAGAGAAAAGGATATTATCCACGAATGGTACAATCTTGGTAGAATCCTGTGTGCAAGTTTCAATCAAACTATTTAACAATTTTTGTGAAATCTTATGCAATTGACGTTTATTATCATTTGATTGATTTACTATAGTTCTCATTAAATTTCTAGTGAAGATGAAATCGATGTCAGAAATAGGTATCAACGGTAAAATCTTAATGAAGACGTTAAACCCTAAATATTTTCTTTCACTAGAAACTTTTTCATTAAAGAATGATTCATCGATGACAGATTGCCAAAATTCAGGGAATTGGATGTACTCTTTGTTAGGTTTGTTGTCATTATTTTTTTTTTTATTTTTCTTAGCTTTCTTATAAGCGGGTTCATTAATGGTATTAAAAAGAGAGTTTAATAGAATATCCCATACAAAATGTAAACGTGGTGACCAATTTGAGGAGTTTTGGTTGTTGTTGTTGTTATCGTCTACGGATACATTTTTCAATACATTCATTAAAAATGGTAAATTACCTTTTGCTAAAGGGTTATTTTTCTTCCAATGAACGTTATTGAATTGAATATCTAAGTTGGATAAATTAAACTTGTTTTCCCATAGGAATAAGTAAATAGCTAAACCTTCGCAAGTCATAGTCAAATTATGTTGATCCAATTTGGTAAGTAACATTTTGATAAAATTTGTGTCAATAAATTTCATGTTCAGTTTTTCAAGTAACTGGTAAATGGTGTATAGTGTTGGTTCACGAAGCCAATTCTTAGACATAGCCAAATCTATCAAAGAATCTATGAACTTGTTCAAAAAAGGTAAGTTCAAAGAGACTTGATCATCAGAAATGAAAATTTTCTCGAAGATGGGATCACTTAAAGTTATCTGTAAACCAAACAATTTAGCGAACAGCAAAGATCTTTCATCTTTGCCCTTTTTCGGTTTCTTATCATCAGTACCATTTATGATCCAATCCAGATAAGTGTCTATATTATCCAGACATTCTGGTTTTTTCAACAGGGCCAAATTGACCACTTCAGTGAGACACAGTGAGAACCCGAGTCTAGCAGAGTTTCTGTTCGAGGCCAAACCGTTTACCAGTCTGTTCAGTACGTAAGACCATTCCTGGTTGCCCTCTGGTAGTGGCAAGACTTCCAAGTTTTTGACCAACGCGATGACAGCTTCCAGTCTTTCAGCAGGCAGATCCGAGGCGATCCGGTAGAAGAGGTCTCTGTCGACCTTCATGTCTGCGGGTTGTAGTAGTTGCAGTAGTGGTAGAATTAGAAGTAGCATGTACAAAGATGGAAAATATTTCACCCAAATAGGCAGGTTCTTCGGGTAATCCCTTCTGAAACAGCGAACCCACAGCCAAACTCCAGCAACAACCACCAGACAAACCTCTAATCACTGCCACTGCACTCACACACCCACTACCGACAGCGACCCACCCTCTGAGAACCACACACACAGAGACACCCAACCCCCCAGGAGCTCATCGCGTCTTTGTTTACATGAAAAATGGAAGGCACGTTTTTCACCTCATCGACGAAAAAATTTCAACTCCACTGCCACACCACCGCTACACACCCTCTCAACGTAGTACCAATGGCCAAACCGGGCAAGAAGGTGCTGTCTAACACGTTCGACAACAAGGTACTGAACCTGCTGGAACGTCTCCTCGAGGAGAAAACCATAGAATTGAACAACTCGCTCGCTGCTGACCAAGATGAGAAGTTCTTTTATGCGAAAGACTTGAAGTTGGATGATATACTTGCGTATATCCTCACTAAGGATCTCTCGATGCAGAGGGTGAAACGTAATATGTTGCAACGGACCGTCGAGAAGAACTGGAAGGATTTGATCAAACAGGAAGATTTGGAATTCGCTGATAATGTAGACTACATGGATGATGATGATAATGACGATGATGAAGAACTTTCACAATCACAACCCACCGAGGAGCCACAACCTAACGACATGAATAAATCTATCGTCGATTCCTGGGATACCACCACTTCGACCAAGAAGAGACCTACTGTGAGTACAGACCCCTCTTCATCCTCATCTGCAAGACCAAAGAATAAGAAGCAGAAGAAGGATAGATCACCACCACGTGAGAATCTCAAGTCTCTGGGTGGTATGGACGATGTGATAGCACAACTGATGGAACTTATCGGGTTACCCATCTTACATCCAGAGATATACCTCTCCACTGGTGTAGAACCACCTCGTGGTGTTCTTTTACATGGTCCGCCAGGCTGTGGTAAGACAAGTTTAGCTAACGCACTAGCTGGTGAATTGAAAGTTCCTTTTATCTCCATTTCATCTCCCTCAGTGGTTTCTGGGATGTCTGGTGAAAGTGAAAAGAAAATTAGAGATTTGTTCGATGAGGCGAAAACACTGGCACCATGTATATTATTCTTTGATGAAATCGATGCAATTACCCCCAAGAGAGATGGGGGAGCACAACGTGAAATGGAGAAAAGAATCGTGGCTCAATTGTTGACCTCTATGGATGAATTATCTTTGGAGAAAACTCAAGGTAAACCTGTCATCGTGATTGGCGCCACTAATAGACCAGATTCTTTGGATTCTGCTTTAAGAAGAGCTGGAAGATTCGATAGAGAAATTTGTTTAAATGTACCAAACGAAATCTCCAGATTACATATCCTAACCAAATTATCCAACAAATTGAAAATTAATGGATCCATAGATTTCTTAAAACTAGCTAAATTGACACCAGGTTTCGTAGGTGCAGATTTGAAAGCCTTAACTACAGCAGCAGGTACTTGTGCCATAAAGAGAATCTTCAAAAGATATTCTCAACCAAATAACGATAACATGGAATTAGATGAACACGATTTGAAAAATACTGCAAATATCATCGATCCATTACCACTATCATTAATACAACAATTTATAAATAATTATCCTGATCCATTAAATGAAACTCAATTATCTGAATTATCAATCGAATACGAAGATTTCTTAAAGGCTTTACCCACAATTCAACCAACAGCAAAGAGAGAAGGTTTCGCCACAGTACCTGACGTGACTTGGGCTAACGTCGGTGCATTGGGTAAGATTAGAATAGAATTAAATATGGCTGTGGTACAACCAATTAAGAGACCTGAATTATATGAAAAAGTGGGTATTATGGCACCCGCAGGTGTATTACTTTGGGGGCCACCAGGTTGTGGTAAGACACTTTTAGCTAAAGCCGTGGCAAATGAATCAAGAGCAAATTTCATCTCCATTAAGGGTCCCGAATTGTTGAATAAATATGTTGGTGAATCAGAAAGAGCCATTAGACAAGTTTTCACTAGGGCAAGAGCCTCCATACCTTGTGTAATATTCTTTGACGAATTAGACGCTTTGGTACCAAGAAGAGATACTTCATTATCCGAATCTTCATCTAGAGTAGTCAACACATTATTAACTGAATTGGATGGTCTGAATGATAGACGTGGTATATTTGTCATTGGTGCTACAAATAGACCTGATATGATCGATCCAGCAATGTTAAGACCAGGTAGATTAGATAAAACTTTATTCATTGAATTGCCCAACAGAGATGAAAAATTAGATATATTAAAGACCTTGTTAAAATCAAATGGTACACCATTGGCAAATGATATTAATTTAGATGTAATCATTGATGATGAACGTTGTAGAAATTTTTCAGGTGCTGATTTGGCAGCTATAGTGAGAGAAAGTGCAGTATCTGCATTAAAGAGATCATTCTTCAAGAATGATGAAATACAGTCCATTGAAGAAAATAATTTAGATAAAGAATTTGAAGATTTAAGTGTCGGTATGGATTCAACACAAATTTTAGTCAACATGAACGATTTCCAAAAGGCATTATCTAAGATCAAACCATCAGTTAGTGATAAAGATAGAGCTAAATATGATAAGTTAAATAAGAAAATGGGTTGGAATGATGATGTTGAATTAAAGGAAACAGATTCAATACCAAATTAAAAATCCACAACAAGCACAGTGGCATTATGATAACGGAGAAATTTATTAAAAGATTCTTTTCATATATATATAAATATATAGATTAATAATATTAAATAATTGTACTACCTTTTTTTTCTTGTAGGAAGGCACCCCCAACACCCAATACCCTATTTCATGAAATGACCTCTTCTTTGCACATTTTTCCTTACTTTCCATACGTATTCATATTTTTTACGCCTTTCTTTTGTAATATATGGGATATTGGTAAAATTATTGTTGTCAAGAAGATTATTTGGCGGCATTAATTCACATAGTGGCGTTTCAGTTTTACCTCTAACTAGTACCCAATTTGTCTCTTGATCAAACATCGTTTGCAATTCTTTCACTTTATACGGTGGTAAATAAACGTTCAATATTTGATTTTTCTCATCAATAGAGTGTATCAATAAAGTTGTCACGTAATCTATATCATCTATTGACCAACCGTCTTGAATCATGGGATAAATGCCATTTAATGTGGTCAATTTAGAAATATCCCCCATGTAAATATGTAACCCCACAATGGTACCTTCTAATGCGATCTTGATGTCATCCATGTGTAAATTCGCAAACTCTTCGAAAAATCTGAAACCTTTGATACCATTCAATCTACCAAAAGATATTTGTAACGGTTTTTGAATTAAGAAGGGCGTAAAATCAAATTCTACATAATTTTCCAATCTCTTCACTGTATGCATAGAGATTAAAGTTTTGATTGTTCTTAATTGAGTAGGTTGAAATTTTAACTGATGGTAACGGATACTACCATTGTAAAAAGGGGATGATTGTTGATGGTATGATCGTAAATTGATTATTTCTGGTTCATAGGAGTCTCTTAATTGGGATTCGAAATTGGTCGGTATATCCAATTCAGTAGATAATGGTGATATGTTATCTGGTGTAAGCAAAATAATATGCGTTGGTTTATATTTCCTAATAACATAATTCATGATATTGACACCAAAACCTTTGATCCAACCAGGTAAATTAACGAATGATGAACCGGGGAAATTTTGCTGTTCGAAATATGTCATTAATTGATCAATGAGTGAAAAATACTCTGTTGGGTTCTCCTGTGGTGAATTGACACCAAGATAAAATTGTTTCAATATTTGAATATTCATTTTCCCCCAATTTGATCCCAGACAGTTTAAATGATCAAATTGTGATATGGATAAACATTCAGGATCAGAAATCTCTGGTTGACCAGGATCCAAATCTAGATATTGTAAAGTTTCATTATCCGTGATAAGTTTCTCCATTAACAATCTTAGTAGCGTAGATTTACCTGTATTTTTACCACCTATTATCAAAGTTCTCATGTCATACTGTGAATTTTTATGGAATAAAGTCAATTTATCGATGATTTGCAACCAATCTTTAGAGATCTCTAACGGTATGAAATTGTTGACTGTTCGTGGCAATATAGCGAAATTTAGTTTTTTCATAACCGAGTTATCAAACTGCTTATAGTCCCTCGGTTTCCAAAGATATTTCATATCGGTGTATAGCAGTGATATTTCCTGTAAACCTACAATACTTTTAGAATTGGTCAATTTTATAATACAAATAAAACTGTCAATGGTAGGTTTATCACAAGCTTTAAACTTATCTAGAATAGGTTGTGAGTTAAATTTCTCTTGCCAACCATCATAATGTGAACTTTGTATGCCCGGTATGGAACTTGACAATGGGTGCACGAAAGTTAAGTCCGATTTTCTTTCAGAACTGTGGTATATGTTGTTATACTTGATACCTCCTTTCAGGATCTCCATATCGAAGATACCAGAAACAAAAATTTCTTGCTTGTCGTGCAATCCTACCAGTATTTCGTCCTCGTACTTAGATAAAAACACGTTCGAAGTAGGCACAAACAGGGAGGAATCCACCTGTGAGACACCATCAAAAGTATCACTTTCGTATTCTTCGCTCAACTGACGAGCAGTAGTCTCCCTGGAGACGTAGGCAGAGGAGGTAAGATCACCGGATCCGTCCGACTCACTTCCGTCGGAATCCTCAGCAGTAGCTTCATATTGTGGTACACCTGCATAAAGAAAACACCTGTTAGTAAAGAGAACACGCAGAATACAGCTATGACAAGCAAACGCAGCGGTAGTGGACCACTAAGTCGCCAGCAGCAGGAGCAAAACGGTACATACTCATCGCTTCATCGCCATGTGAAATAAAAAACCCAAAGTGGAAAGTGAAAAATAAATGAAAACCTTCTTCACTGAGGCACTCGAACGTTAACGAAGTTCGAGGACAAAAACAGCTAAATTCGTGTTTTTGACCTTCAAACTGGCCGCAGAAGCTTCTTGGCCGTGTGAGAAACCCTATGAGGGCTCTAGTTGCCACAGACCATGCCGTAGTATACCCAGCATTCACACTGTTGAAGAAGGGTGTGTCTCTTAGGCTACCTGCTGAGGCTAGCGGTTATAACGAGTCTCTTTTTGTTAGGGCAAGCTACAAGAGGTTTGTTAAGCTGAGAAAGTTTGTGTTTCCCGACAGGATGGGTCTGCAAGACACTTATTTAGACTATATACGCTATAAATACAGATTTGAAGACTATCCCATGAAGAGACAGTTAGTCCTTGGTGACACGGCAAAACAAGATTGGAGACAGCAAGTATTCAATACTCTTGACTTCATCTTGCAGAGCGTTATGTTCTCAGGTAAGCAAGACGAAAAGGCAACCATCAAATTGGCTAATCAGATCATGAAGAACGTACTAAATGTTCACTTTAATATCTTGATGTTGAATGCTAAACCCCGGAGTAAGAAACAGAAATCAAATGCCCAGGTACGTTATCGAGAAGAGTTTGTTCATCTGCAAGCTTTGAATGAGCAAACCGCTCAAGATAAGGTTTTCGCTCAATTTGATCAGTGCGTGGTACTATTTAATGAAGAACATGGTACAAGATTATGATAAACTAGTGCAAAAAATGGAACTAACTATATAGATATATTCATATAAATATGTAACTGGCTTCGTAGCTTACATGATAGCAAATCTTTTTAATTAATCTTTTTACTCTTGAGTATCTTTATATTATCGTTACTCAAATAAACTGTAATAAATTCAAGCTGTTTGTTTAAAAAATCTTCATTTTCAAATGTCATATAGATCAAATTTGTCTTGAAACAAACTCGAATCATCGAATTCCATATCAGTTTATATGGTATAATAATTTCATTTTTAAATCTTTCCCAATTCTCATCCCGTAATTGATGGAAATTATTAGTTACAGTTAATTCAATTTCGTGTGGACAAATATTCAATAAAAATTCTTTAGTGACACGATGACACGTTGTTTTATCATTACCATGAATCTTTAAATTGATTGTTTGTACATTCGAATCATTATCATTATCTACAATTTTATTAAATTCATTATGAATGGCCCCCCAATCGATGAAAACATTATTATCTCTTTCTAATTGAATCATCTTGGTATATTTATTATTCAAACTGATATAAGTTATGGTATTTAACGTTAAGGGTAATAATTGGAAGTTTTGTAGTTTATTGAAATTGTTAACCAGTTTCAATAATTCAGATTTAACAATTTCAATACTATGTTTATTCTTGTTAGGGCATCTAATTATTACATTATCGTATCTCATTAATGATAGATTATTTTGTGGTAAATCATAACTATTACAAAATTGAATGAAAACGTTATATTTTCTCATTATTGTTTGAATAATGGACCCACCAGAACCAATAATAGGTCTATGATACAATTCTGGTATGAAAAATGAATATTCTGTTGGTAATTCATTAATTAAATCTTTTAAACAAGACGGGAATTCTGTAATAGAATTATTTATTAATTCCATGGACATTAAATTATTTTTGAAATCGTTATGACCTTTAATTTTGTTATTATCATTTAAATCATTTCTGATTTTCTTAAAATTACTGTCCATTAATTTAAAATCATTATTATTATTATTATTACTATTATTGACAGTACGGGTATCCTTTTGAGAAGAATCAGTTAGTTTGATCAAGCAATTAGGTGATTTTTCCATAATTTTGATCAATTTTCCATTTTTCTTACCCGAAATGAAATTATTAAATTCATTATGTATTTGGAAAACTAATTTGAATTGCTTTATGGTTATTAATTTCTCATTATTTAATTGAATCAGTTCATCTATCTTATTCAATAAAGCGTTAACTTCTAATATAATTGTTAATTGATTGGGGAAATTATTTGATTTGATAATAAGAAATGGTTCATCCTTCAATATGTGTGATATGCTTTGTATTGTGTGTTGCTGCGTGCTGTTATTATTTTGATCTATGTCAGTATGATTATAAAAGATTGTAAATTCCACAATTTCTTGAATAAAATCTGTAGTGAACATTTTGCAAATATTAGATAAATTTGAATTTGAGTTAGATTGCACTTCGATGAAATTGTCATTAAACTTCATGAAAAGTTGATTACTTAACATAAATTTATTCAATTGGTTTTTTTTGAATTTTTGTAAGAACAAAATTTTACTTATGGGTAAGTTAATTATTCTAGTGTAGTATTTCTTATCAAATGAATAATCGAGCATTTGATTTATAATCTTGGCCACGAATTCATTTGATACTATTGAATCACTCACCAAATTGATATTTGGTGTAAAATTTTTAGTCTCCTGCAAAGCATGCTTAAAACTAGTCCTAGTTGTTGTATTATCATTGAGTAGAATTTCATTATCACTATGATAAAATGGTAACAGCAACGAAGAAATTGAAGTGAAGTGAATATTATAAATCTTGGATAAAATGGATAAATTATTTTGATCAGGATCCATATTAAAATTGGTTAACCCTAGTACATTAACAATAGTTGAAAAAGAATCTAGATCCATTGTTAATAATTTCCTTTTCTTATCACTATATAGTTTTAAAATTGCCAATATATCATTTTTAGCTTGTAAAATGTTAAATTCGTTACCAATCAGGTAAAGGTGTACGGCATCTGAAGCAGTAGACTCAGCCAATTGGTAGCAATCGTCTCTCGTGATCAATATTTGGGTATCAAACTCCAATGATAGATTGTTTAAAGTGAGGAATAGTGAATCATTTAATGGTACAGTGTTTGATATGTTGAATTTTTCCACTTTAATCGAGTTCCAATTTATATCATTTGTCAAGCCCAGTAGAGTGTACCTTATACTGCACATACTGGTCCTGATGGCACCAGCAGCAGTCGTAGTAGTTTCAAGTAATTGAAAATCATTCGGTAAGGGACAAAGAGCAAAAGCTGAATCAGATTTCCGCAAAGCCTCAATCAAACCATCCAATCCCTTACAATCAGCAAATACTTGAGTCAGATAATGCACCACTTCATCCTTTGGCTTGAACAGATCCTTTTTACTTTTGAAGATGATAGAGTCAATTGGTGGCTGTAGGACAAGATCTGTGGACAAAGTCTTGAGGATTTCAATATCTGACATGATCTTGAGTGCTAAACAGGGCCCAGTGGCGTGTGGCAGAGAAACTACGTGGTGGTAACCGTACAGAGAGTCTTAATAAAGTGAAGATGAGTTTTTCACTTCGTTTTGTTCCACTGCATTTTTTTCCATTTTCGAAGAAAGTGATACAAAACAGATCGCACAGAAATCCGCGTAGCTACGTCTGGTTTGGTGCCATTCTCACGTAGTACAGGTCGTGGTCGACTTGGACCAGACAGTGGATACCGCTGGCGTGACACTGCACTATTTGCAAATTGTACAAGTTTTCTGCATCGTTTCCTCCGAAACATACCGTGTTGTCGTGGTTTCTGTCGTAGTATGGTGTTGGCTCCAAGGAGTTCACTTGTGTCCAGTCCTTCGAGGACTTGTCGTACTGGTAGATGTAGAAGACGCTGTCGTGGAACACTACAAGACACGTACCGACGTCGTTGATGTCCCAGAGCAATTTGTGCGGATCAGTGGTTAAATCATCAATGTCTAAACCGATGGCAGTTTTCTTTACTGGCTGCTTCCTTAAATCCAAGACTGTAAAATTGTTTGATTTGTCCTGTACAAACACCCAATACCCGTTCATGGCAAACTCAACTTTCATTGGATCGATATCGTCAATTATTGTAATGGGTTCGCCTTGGTCACCCAAATTAACTATGCTTATATGGCTGTGCGTCTTAGTGGTGTCATTATTGTATAATGCTAATAGTAACCCATCCTTATGCAAAATAGCGTCAGTGAAAGTTTCCTCTAAATCTTTAAATAACCTAATTTCACCGCTAATAAGGGAAAATTGGAAAATTTTACCATCGGAGGAAACCAATGTGTATGTCATTTTATTCACTAAATCATGTTTTAAAATCTTGATTAATTCTGTCTCAGCACCAATAGTGCTGGCATCAAATGTTAAGTTACCACTTATTTCAGCAAATTTAGTAAGTATGTGAAAATGCAATTTAAGATTCTCTGAATCGAATTGGAGGATGTATCCTGAACTTGAATCATAATGATACAACTCAGAATTTGCAAAATATGGAAATAATACAAGTTGCTTTAGCCATTGCAATGGTGTATCTTCACGGTCCTCTAAGATATTGAAAAAACCACCAGTACGCCAGTAAATATTCTTCAATATAGGATTCATAAAAGAAAGGTCACTTTCCGTATTGGAACTGGATTCATTCGCTTTCTCAGTACCAGTAAAAGAATAATTTGACACGATATTTGTAGTTATCTTGTATGGTAAGTCCGTTGTGTGTATTGCATGGCAAGCTTTCAAATCTTTAAATTTGTAAGATTGACTAATTTTAGATTGTCTTTTCACTAAATTTTTCGTTTCGTTCATGAACTGTACTGATTGATCTACAACATTTTGATCAGTTTCTTGGTCTTTCAATAGTGATCTTATAGCATGAATTCTTTGCTTTTCTGGATCAGAATGGATTCCAGTAGATGGTGGTGAATTCCCCTTGGAATCATTTTCATATGCCTTCAAATCTTTCAATAATTTCGAGGCCACTAACTTAGCAGCATCTTTTTCGTACAATACCCTAGAAAACCTCTTATTAATATCACGAAGCGACTTACGTAACTGGAAGTTCTCTAACATGACAGCATCCCATTCATTTTGCAAAGTGGACAACATATTTGGGATAGAGTAGTTGATATTCAAAGTAGATGAATTCGACAATGCTGAAACAGTGTTTCTACTGTCTGTAATGGGGTTATTTATTGTGATCAATTGTTCTTTCGTCAATGGTTTATTGTTGATGGGATCAGTGTGGTGGCTGTCTATATACTTTTCGATTAGAATTTTATCATAGATAAAATTGGAGACAGGCGACAGCACTGGCTGCCTGGTAGGCGCACCACTCATAGCACAAAACATCTCGAACTACAGATTGATCTGTCTACATCTCATTGAAAGATAGCACGAAATTCCACTTTGAGTGAAAAATCCAAATTACCAGAGTGTTACCCAGTCGTAAAAAAATTAACCCTACTAAAACCCTACAACTTCAAATCTTCAAAGCCCTAATTTATACCCCTTTCTAAGCCCTAACCGCTGTGTTACCCGCACAGGGAGAAAAACACCGCCAAATTTTTGTGGTTAAAAAAACAACAAACTGAAAAATAATCCAAATTATCACTTAATCAATTGAATTATAACACAAAATGTCCAGATCAGGGTATGTACTTCCTTCTTTCACGCCATTGGGTAACACCAATTTAGATGTAAATGGCAACTGACACTTGGAATTATCTTTCCACACTGCTATGTGACTTAATAAAGAGAGTTGCTGCTTTGTAAGGATTATCCTGTTTTCTCTTTTGTCATTAGAGCTTTACTGAACCCGAATACTAACAAATAAAAACCTTGTTGGCCTTGCCCTGGCTTTTTCATCGTGTTTTATTTAATTAAATTAGTGTTGCCGTCGCTGATGAATCCTTAACTGCTTTTAATGACTTAAAATTGGGTAAAAAATATAAATTTATCATTTATGGTTTAAATGACGATAAGACAGAAATTATCGTTAAGGAAAAATCCACTGATGACTCTTACGATGCCTTTTTAGAAAAATTACCTGAAAATGATTGTGTCTATGCTGTGTACGATTTTGAATACGAATTAGGTGCTGATGGTAAAAGATCTAAGATTATTTTCTTCACTTGGTCTCCAGATACCGCTCCAATTAGATCCAAGATGGTGTATGCCTCTTCTAAGGATGCGATTAGAAGAGCTTTGAATGGTATTGCTGCTGAAATTCAAGGTACTGATTTCTCTGAAGTATCTCATGAAGTAGTTTTAGAAAAGGCCAGCAGGGGTACCCATTAAATCAAATTCTTTTTGTAAAATTTTTTTACCTTACAATGATTCCCATACTTACCAAAAAAAAAGAAAAAATAATATCGAAATGGTCAAATATGATGTTTATTATTTGATTTAACAATTTTTATTTCTTTTTTACTTTATATAAATGAATATCTTTATATGTATACACAAAACCCATATATCAAAACTTTAACCAATTTAATATATACATTTGTATCCATTTATTCAAGAATTGAAGCTCATCAGTGTCTTCACAGACAATGTCACTGGTATCACAATTGCCCACCACAAACCAATGACAACCTGATTCAATCACCATACTAACCTGAAACCATTTTGGTATTATGGTTTCAAGACAGTCTAATTGACTAAGCAATTTACATCTACCAAGATCCCATATCTGAAACCTCAAAGTCGGATTCATGGTAATGGGATCCCAAAAGATGACAAATTTGACTTCTCGCATACTATTTATATTAGTGGTAAGTAACATATCATATTGTTCATTTGTACAGTTTATTTTGACTAATTGGAAAAAGTCGAATTGGTGCAATTGTCGTAATTTGTATATCTTGAGTAAACTCTCATTGAATTTCTCTAACTGCATGGGGAGTTATTGCTTATACATTCAGGTTGTTCTTCTAACTATGAAGTTACTTGGGTCTATGTCACCCGGCTTTTGGTGAAAAAATATTTTCGTTCAAAATATCTTAAATCACAAAACTGTATGGTATATTTTTGAACTCGTTTCTTTCATACTCTGAAAATAGGTAAAAAGCTAGCAATATTTACTGAGGAATGGGAGAGGACCAGGCTAGTTTCAAGAAGCATTGCAATGATTAGTTAATTCAAATTAGAAAAAAGACAAAAAGCAAAAAATATAAATGCGATTTCTGTGGATCGAACACAGGACCTCCAGATTACTTGACCGAAGTATTGTCTTCAGTCTGGCGCTCTCCCAACTGAGCTAAAACCGCGCACGTGATGTTGTGTTGTAGGTTTGCTTCACATCAATAATAAAAAAAATGGTAATAAATCTTCAATTGAAACTACAATTGATACTACTAGAGACGCTAGACGGGATTTAATTAACGTAGGAGACGTCCTAGTATAAGGGATAATTAATTAAAGTACTTAAAGTTATTGCTTGAGTTTTCTTAACTAAAACTGTTGGAATATATGAGTAAATTGATACGATCAAGTATCAATCATATATTTGAAGTTGTTTGGTTATAAAGAGATATTGTTTCAATTTTCCGGATTTTGTGAAAAATCTGCGATGACTTTGAAAAATGAAAAATATTTTCATTTCAAAATATATATTCATTTATATACTTTGGATAGATGAAGAAGTTCCATTCATAATTCTATATGAGTAAACTATACCAGGAAACTGGTAGCTTCCACTAAAAACTGCTTCTTCTTATAAACTAAATATATATAATAAATATGAAAGATGGAATTTGACCTCTTTATATATGAATTATTTGACTTCATTAATGATAGGGAACGTCATGTATTAGGACTGGTTATGTGATTGTGGCTTGTACTTGATCGGTTGGCTGTTGATAACAAGGAGGTGAAATATGCTGTTATCAGTGTGTTATCAATGTTTATCAACATGTCGTTATCAATGTCTATCGTTGTCAATGTTTGTCAACATGTCTTATCTTGCATAATGTGGACATGTGACTGAATCCTTTACTTAAACTATTCTTCGATTACAACATGTTTTACGATTGGGATTCTCACAAGTGAAATTCAATAACTATTACTTAACAATCTTATGAAATTTGACTTCAACTAGCAATACTTAATTGATTCTTAAAACTAACTAACTACTAACTAACTAATTTCTAGTATTTAAGAACTCGTTATATAAAACTATATAAAATGTGCAAACAAATTTCAAATCTTAATTGGGAAGATGATCTCTTTTTATATCAAACCAATACTCTTATCTCAAACTCATACATGTTGAAATATGTGGTCAGAATGGTCACATATCTAATATCTTTAAAATCATAATTTTGGTTCAAGGCCAAATGTGAAGTGAAGAAAAGCTTGACAAAAGTTTTTCAAACCGAACAATTTTAATTATTATATTCTATATAACTCTAATAAAACAATCCCTTCTTCAGTAACAACTATGTCTAATATGCACCGCCAACGTCACAAATTTCTACAGATCGGACTCATTTCATTCACCAACCAATCAAATAATATTATCTGGTAATAACAAAATTAACATAAATTAAGCAGGAACTCATATCACTTTATGTAAAGTTCATATGTTCACTGAAATTACCTGAATATTCTCCGTTCGTAACATTTGTTAATTTTGGCTCTCATTTAAATACAGGCAAATATTACGTAATCACTTTTGTATTAAGTAATAGCCATCCTATGACTAGAGATTTCATTACTGTAAATGTAGACGTTCCCCCCACTCAGGATATCGTCTTCAAGTTCATGTCTTACATCATTATAGATTTTTTTGAAAAGAGTGGGTGGTAATATATAGTTACGTAACTCTATTCAAAGTTACATTTGAACACAGACGCGTAAAATGACGCGAAAATTATATGAAAGGTGTATGGGTGCAACAACAAAACCTTTGGACTGGGCGGTAATACCACATTGGGGAAATTTAGAGATTAATATCCCCGGCATTTTTGCCACCCGGAGTTTTCCAAATTTCTCATATATAAAGGTTTCCAATTTCATGAATTGAAAGAGGAGTTTTTTGTTACATTAGATGTTCTTACTTGGAGTGTTTTTGTTTTCTCAAAGTTTCCAATGATATTGTATTTCGCTGTATAGCAACCTTCAGGGTTGGTTGCTTTTTTATTGATATATCTTTCATAATAATGCAATATGCTTTGGATAGAATTTTTTATACTAGCATTAGGAGCTCTAATTCTGTCTCATAACTTAGCTACAATAATGGCAATTTAAATGAGGAAGATATGTAGGGTTTTTCTGACATTATTGTATTCTTACTTTTGAGTTTTTGTGGATGACACAAATTCAAGAAACTAGTTAAACACGTCAAACAAACACGTTCTGAAATAATGCCATCTGATTTTCCAAATTGTGGTCTAGTTTTTGTAGTACAACGTGAATCAATAAAATAAGCCACCTACTATTGAAATGCCTTTAAAAGAGGGTTAATCTTTTGAAAAAGGCCAAGTTACCTCATAAATATCATCAAAGAACCCCCTAATAACCCACACACGGCGATAACAAAGAGAAACAAGACTTTATCACCATTGCCAGGTTGAAAGACTTGTATAGGTCTTCTGCTTCTGCTTCCCCTTCTGCTTCTGCTTCCCCTTCTGCAACGGCTGTCCCATTTTCATTTGATTCATTGGATCTATCAATAGTCGAATCTAGTAACCAGTTGAGAAATCGAGATCTGTCCCCAACTAGGAGGTGAATCAATAAAATGAGTCCACCTAATATTGAAATAGTATAAACGAGAGGGTTAGTCTTTCCAAAAAAGTCAGAGTTGCTGATCATCATTATCACAAAATACGCCATCAACCCACAGCCAGAGGCAACCATAATAAACACAGCTTTATCACCATTGCCAGGTTGTAAGACTTGTATAGGTCTGTTTGCTGTCTCACGACGTATTCGAAAGGTCCACAAAAACAAATAGCAAACAATAAATCAGCCAAAGGAAAATCTTTTTGGGTTTTCGTTATAAGCCTTTATAGCTTTACTAAACTCCAGGATTATGGAGAAGCTGCTGGGGAAAATGTTTGCCAAGAAGCACATATTTACTGAAATTATGGTGTCGATTCTCTTGATCATTCCTCTGAAGATCTTTGTAAGTGTCAACTTGCCAATAGTCGTATTAGAAATTCCAGTATCAACATTTTCTTCGGCGTTTGGAGCCAGATTATTCATTTCATATGGCATTTTTTTATTTGATCGATATTTTAATACGTTGGTTTGTTTGAGCAGTCTAACTGTTTTGTTGGACTGTTTAACTTGTTTCTTGAATTGTGTTATCCACAAAACTCATAAAATAAATATATAATAATTTTTTATCAGAAAACTCGACATTTTTTTTTTTGTATGTTTCAATAATTGCACGTGGGCAATGAGAAATAATAAGAGCTTGTAATGGCAAAATAAAATATATTCTATTCAAACCTTATTGTTTTAGTTGGGAAGAAATGTCAACATAGTATGAAGAACAGTAACAAGAAAGAAGGAAGAAAATACGCAACAACAGACTTTCAGGTAAAGAACCATAATACGTAAGACGCTTTAGCTAAGGGAGCAACCCTTGATAATGTATTTATTCAAAGGTTTGCTAATCAAACTTCTAATCCGATTTGAAACTTTTCACACTTTGTGTAGTGATATGGGCTCATGATGAACTATATATTACCCACACAAGTTGTGAATACAATTGTGAAGAAGGTTTTTGCTCATTTTGGTACCACCTTTTCTTTTCGGAATCCTACGTACGATGTTAAAGGAGCAAAAACAATTAACCCTAAAAAGTAAAACCCTTATAGGGTTTATTTTGTTCTCAAAAATATACTAAAGTACCGATTTTTGAAATTTTTGTACATCATAAAAAGGGCTATATCTCGATAACTACACGCACCGTACATACAAAAGTTTGTCTATAGGTGCTTTATAGTCACGATCTATCATCTAGCAAGGTTGCAAGCTGCAAGCTGCCAGCCTTTTGTTTACCATGGGTTTTGTCTATTTTTGCATTTATTCCAAGTACTAAAAATATGCGACACCATTTCAAACATGCAAGCACATTTAGCATATCAGGAGACATAGTAACCATCTAAATGGTATGCTAAATATTCCTTCAATGTGGACAGAGGTCAAATTCTTTGGAGTTGTTCAATAGATATTTCTTTGTATCTTGATATGTTTGTTTGTTTGTTTGTTTTTCATCTGTCTCTTCATTATTATTTACGGTTGAGTGTCGCGTACAACGCTAATTGAGAGAGAACCCTACATGAGAACGTTTAATATTTGATTTTGCAATTTCGTAAGGTAATAAAGCTTTTTCTTTCTGGTTCAAAATTATACATTCCTGTGAAATGATTCTAAGTAATCTATATTTCTACATGTTATTTTGGTTACATAAAGGAACATGAATTACGTTAAAGAACAATGACCACCACTTAGGCAAGAATAGCAATACATGGACTTTTCCTAGTAGTTATGCTCATCAGAAAGCAATAAACATGAAGAAAATTAGATTATATTAATAATAGCTGGCAATGCTCAGGACACTAATTGGTGTTGTGACCACTATTGAAGCAATGGAATCGGAATACTGAAAAGTGCTTTAAGCAGATATGAATCTTTTTAGTTGGTTAGGTTGAATATCAATTTTTGATATGTCGATTAATTGCAAGAATGTTGGTAATAGATTTGCCAAAATGAGAACTATCTAACACTAATATAAGACCCGGTAATTAAAATAATTTCAAATAAGACAGAACTGACAAGATCGAAAGTGGAAACAGGAACTACACAGAATGGGAAACAAGAATTAAGTATATCAGCTGCAAGAATAATTGGGAAAAGCTTCATACACTAAACATGTTGACGTAGAAACGCCACAGGGAACGCATTAGCTTCAAACTTCATACTAATATGGTTCGGAGTTGCATGAATTAGATAATAGTGGAAGTATGGTATTATCTTAGATATATGTATATATCTTGTATTTTCCTCATTCTTCTAGAAGAGTAATTATATAAATGAAAATGTAGGATATAGAAGAACCATGAATCTAAATACATTTTGATATATCTACTCCAACTAACCCAACTAACCCAACTACCTCAATTTCGGTTCATATCGCAACCATCGTCGTAGTTTTAGGGATACCATATTTAGGGTCTTTGATTAGATTCCAACAACAGAATTATTATCTGTTAATAGACGTCATAGAGCATTTTCCACCAATAGCTTAACAAAAAACATGTATACATCTTCTCCCAATTTTGTTTTGCATTTGATATTCCTAATTCTAAATCTAATTTCCTTGCCATTCTCTATAATTTTTCTCTTCTTCATCATCGCTTTCCTGATATCTTTTTTCTATTTCTTCAGGTCTTTTTCTTTTATCTTTATTTTGTTGTTTGTATGTCATAGCCACTATCAGTTCCAGATTCACTTCACTAGCACTGTAATATTCCTCGTCTATGTTATTATAGTGTTTTGCAATTTCTTTAAATTGGTTGTTATTATTGTTTGTGGTGTCTTCTGATTAATTTCTTCAGTTATATTTTCAGTAATAGTTTTTATAGCTTGACATGATTCTTCGTCTCTACTGTATTCAGTGTCCCTCTTTTATTCTCGAGTTTGTTCTGTATCAAATTGAGTTTCTTTTGCGGGTATTGGCGGTGTATTGTGATCCTAAATTAGATTATCTGCCAAAATATCAACTATTTCATCATTTATGCTTAAGTAACACTATTTTCTTCATTCAATTAATCACTTTCAGCATCTTGTTCATATTCATTGTCAACATTGTTGAAAATAATGACCGCACTATTCAATATCAATTTCACAGGTTTTTCGTACATAAAAAATTAAACAATTGAAAATCGTAGAAAGTTGTGACGTTGGCGGTGCATACTAGACATGTTTGTTATTGAAGCAGGGATTGTTTTATTAGAGTTATGTATAATATAATAATTAAAATTGTTCGGTTTGAAAAACCTCTGTCAAGATTTTTCTTCACTTCACATTTGACCAGGTAACGAAATTATGATTTTACAAATATTAAATATGTGACCATTCTGACCACATATTTCAACAAAAGTTATTATAGAGATTTATAATTTATTTAACCAGTTCTTAATATACAATTACTTCAACACATCTATGAGAAATGTCTAGCACTACCAATACTGTCAACGATCTTTGAAAATGAATCATTGCAAAAAAAGACAGAAAATTATAGTTTTACCAATAAGTACACAATCAAAAAGTAATAGTGCAATGCAAGTTTGTAACAAACATGGAGATATTATTAGTTGTTAATATTTCCATTGGAACCTCCCAGATTCCTGAAGTTTGCTCCTACATTCCAATAAAAGGAATAATGACATCTAATATAAAACCAAACAAACAATTACGCTCTTCTAATTACCTCTATAATTTGGTTACTATGTAACTTTTTCTTACAATAGATATTCATGGAGCTAAACACTCACACTTGATTAACCATCTTGAATCTCATAATACTCCAATTATTATAAAACACCAAAATAATATAAACAAAATATTAATGCCTGCCTCATACATACAATGTTCATTCAATTCATAGCTTCAATATTTACTAAACCGCTCAAAAAATTTTCTGATAGTAATATAAAATTCTTAAATCAACATGATAAGTCGTAATAGCCTCAATCTTACCGTAAGCATGATCATTAAAGTTAGTTATATTGTTACAGCCATTTATACACCATCAAGTAAGCGGTTTTAGCTCAGTTGGGAGAGCGCCAGACTGAAGACAATACTTCGGTCAAGTAATCTGGAGGTCCTGTGTTCGATCCACAGAAATCGCATTTATTTTTTAGTTTCTGGGAAAATTGAAACTTAACTGTATGTTTGAAGCATGTAGTAACGTCAATGATAGCAAAATATATTATCAAGGTTCTTATTGTTAAAAACCAATTGAAGTTATGCTTTCTATTTGGTAGAAAAGCAATCTAAGCCAGACTTCGGGCTGTTAGAAAGCAATCTAGCCTAGACTCTCTATTTGTTAAAAAGCAATCTAAGTTATGCTTTCAAGTGGAACTAATTTACCAAGTGGGGAAATTAGAT
>PPXN03000095.1:0-27745 GCA_003708445.3 Grigorovia transvaalensis
CAATTGGAAAAGCTTGAGTCAAGAAGTCAAAAGGATTCATGAACAGCACACCGATCGATTCTTGATTCTTGCTTACGTTGAGGGAATCTACGGAGCATGATCAAACGGCTGCATTCAAGAAAGGATTCTTGGATCAGTAGTAACTTATTGCTCATTTTTCCTTTATGATACTATGCTGTATTGCGTAATGAGGTTGTTGGATGTAGAATTGGGTCAGTTACAGTACCACAATGTGTCGCTAAAGTGACTTCTTAATTTCCATAAGTTTCAGAATAACGAAGGCGCTCAACCTATTGCTTACAGCTTTATTCTTCTTGTATTCCAATCCACAACCATAATGGTCAAGAAAATATATGATTTCCATGTCATCCTTTGCAGAATATATAAAAAGGATAGAGAAGAAAAGAGCTTACACTTAGTGCTTGCTTAATACTACTATGTTAATAGTACTCTTTGATAATTTTCGATTTATATGACAATGTTTAAACTAATTAAGAATCTCCTCTTGATAACCTAAATGTAAAATTCTTAATATGGAGTGATTCATTTTCAAACTTACTGATGGATAGATCTAACCATTTACTTGTCACCATTGAAGACTATTTTTCAAAGTATTTTATCTTCTTTTTTGTGTTACTTTTAATATGGCTAACATATATATATCATTTATGAGTAACTTAAAGTAGTCTACATAATCAATAAATCTAAGGACAAAGTTTCAAGTTTTATAAAGGTTATTTCATCATAAGAGAATGAAGTCTCTTTATTCGTTAGATTGTCTATACTATAGTTTACATAAAATTATATTACCTTAAGAATTATGATATTTACGTTCAGCCCATGATGTACGTTCATTATGAAAAGGTAAAGATCCAAGTCGCTGGGCAAAAGCAGTACGGGGTGATGTAAAAATATCTTAGCTCATATCTAGTTATAAGTACGGTAGTCATTGCAAGTAAGAATACAACTTAGAACTTAGTTCAACAAACTATATGCAGTGAAAAGAATAATTGATATATCATACTCAGGAATTGAATTCTCTTCGTTGGGTGTGTTCTCTAAAGCCTCCTTCATATATGTATTACGATGAGTATTACAATTAAAAGTGTGAAAAATAAACAAAATCATATCGATTGAGTGCTTACTCTACTTAATATTATCTTGAATAAAATCAAAAAAAATTGCCATTTTTGGTGTTCATTGAATCTCACCTCTTTGAAAATTTTAGAGGAAAGAAATTTTAAATGAAGTCTTGCTCAAACAACAGTCACAACTTAAACTGCAAGGGCTACTAGATCTCAGTTCACTAAAACCTCATCATTATTTAGTAAGGTAGTTGTAGACAGAATTATTTGTCAACAATTGCAACCCAAATAGCAATTGGTTGTAGAAGAGTGATATATTAACTACATATTACAATATCAGTGAAATTGATTATTTTTCAGACATCCTTCATAAAATAACCGATCTGAACATGAATAAAGGAAACCTAAGATCATCTTCTTTGAAACAAAGTGGGAGAGGTTTTTCTACCTTGTAATGATAATAATTCGCCATCGAAAAAAAAAAAAGATGTTTTTCTTCATTAAAAAAAAATATAATTCTACACAAGATAACGAAATCTGGGCAATGAAGCAAAGAATTAGCGCGCTGGATATTCAGTTGATTGCAACTGAACTGTCTGATAAACTGGAAACCTATAGGATCAACAATATTTATAATGTCCAGGATTCAAATAAGCAATTTTTACTGAAGTTTGTTAAACCCGATTCTAAAATTAACCTAATTGTTGAGTGTGGTTCTAGAATTCATATTACGAAGTTCAACAGGCCAATACCTCCAACACCATCAGGATTCGTTGTGAAGTTAAGAAAACATTTGAAGGGAAAGAGACTAACAGCAGTTAAGCAAGTTCCTAATGATAGAATTTTAGTCTTTCAGTTTGCCGATGGCAGGGAATATCTTGTCTTTGAATTTTTCAGTGCTGGTAATGTGTTGCTTTTAGATGAAAAACTGTCTATCATGTCGTTACAGAGAACTGTTCATGAACATGAGAATAGGGTTGGTGAAACATACCAAATGTTTGATTTGAGTTTATTCGACAAACAACACTCTCATTCGAGCCCACCTGCCAAAAGTTTCGATTTAGATTCCATCACAAGATGGTTAGAAGAAGAACAGAAGCTCATTGAAGAAACCAATATCGATAAGAAGAAACGGAGTATACATAAATTATTACTTTCTAAAGCTCCGTTTTTGTCATCTGATTTATTGTCGAAAAATCTTAGAAAAAATGCCATTAATCCGGCAACTCCATCTGTCAAGTTTGTCGGACAAGCTGAAACACTTCATGATTTATTACTAAAAACTTATGAAGAATATAACACTTTATTAAATTTCAGAGAGAACCGAGGCTATATAGTCTGCAAAAAAAGTCCTGAATCTGAAAATACTATTAACAATCAAGCTATTGATACAGTTTATGAAAGTTTTCATCCTTTTGAACCCTACATAGGTGATTCTGAAAATAAAGCTACACAAATAATCACAGTTAACGGACCATACAATAATACTCTGGACCAGTATTTCTCAACAATGGAGTCTTCCCGATATTCTCTGAAATTGCTTAATCAGGAGAAACTAGCTAAAAAAAGAATTGAAGATGCAAGGAATGATAACAGTAAAAAAATTCAGGTATTAGAGGATGTTCAAAAGGCAAATGAAATTAAAGGGCAATTGATCATCCTTCATGCTAACCTTGTCGAAGAAGTCATTCGGAAAGTACAGGGTCTGATTGATCAACAATTAGATTGGAAGACTATCGATATGCTAATTAAATCAGAACAACAGAGAGGGAATGGGCTAGCTAAAGTTATCCAATTACCGCTAAATCTAAAAGAAAACAAAATTGATCTCCAGTTGCCCGAAGCACCAGAGAATGATAGCGATTCAGACAATGATTCCGATAGTGACTCCGACAGTGACGCTGAAAGTCTTTCAGAAACGAACTCAGAACTTGATACAGACACTGAATCGGAATCTGACAGTGATATGGAGAACGTTAAAAGGAGCAAACTCAAGAAGAATCCAATCACAAAAGCTGACTCTTCAAAATCCAAATACAAATTAGTGACTATTGATTTATCTCTTTCTGCGTATGCTAATGCTAGTGAGTATTTTGCGATTAAGAAGCAAACATTTGAAAAGCAGAAGAAGGTAGAAAAAAATGTTGAAATGGCTATGAAAAATATTGAACAGAAAGTTAGTCAGCAACTAAAGAAAAAATTGAAGGAAAACCATAAGATCATGAAAAAAGTAAGAATCCCATACTTTTTTGAGAAGTATAATTGGTTTATCTCAACTGAGGGATATTTAGTGTTCATGGGAAAGAGTGATATTGAAACCGACCAAATTTATAGCAAATATATTGAAGCTAATGATGTTTATTTGTCCAATAATGATAATACACATGTATGGATCAAAAATAATGAAGATACGGATATTCCACCCAACACATTGATGCAAGCTGGAATATTTTGTGTAGCTGCCGGTCAGGCCTGGTCAAAGAAGATATCGGCATCTTCATGGTGGTGTAAGGCAGACAATTTAAATAAATTTGCTCATAATGACGGGACAGTGTTACCCTCTGGTCATTTCAGAGTTATTGATGAATCATTAAGACGGGATTTAATGCCATCACAATTGGTTATGGGTCTAGGATTTTTGTGGAAAGTAAAAACCAAAGGTGAAGGACTGGATAATGCTTTAGATGAAGTGAATTCCACTGAAACCATAGATGAGAGTTCATCTGAGTCAGAAGACAAATCTGGTATACAAGAAGATCATGAAGATGACACCAAAGTGACAAACAACAACAATATTGAAACTTATCCTCTGGAAACTGAAATTACCTCTAGAATGAGCTCGATTGATTTATCTGACAACTTTGTTGCACATGAAAACAAGGAAGATTCCCCAGACGTTAGCTCTCCCACAGATGAGAATGAAACTGTGGAAAATACTGACGATATTTCAGCGGTTCATAGCATAATCACTAAAATGAACAGAAATGTGCGTGGTAAGAAAGGTAAGTTGAAGAAAATCCAAAAGAAGTATCGTGATCAAGACGATGATGAAAGATTAATGAGGTTAGAAGCATTAGGCACATTGAATGGAGTGAAAAAAAGTCAAGATAAAGAACAGCAAGAATTGTTGAAACAATCTGAAAAAGAACATAAGAAATTGAGACGTGAATTGCAAAAGCAGAAACAGGTTTTACAATTTACCAATAGTGAAAAAATTAAAGTAAATATTGAGAAAATTAGGGAGGAAATGAAGCCTTCATTATCACCTGGTGACGAAGTTGTAGATGTCATACCAATGTTTGCTCCTTGGCCTGCATTGCTGAAATTTAAATACAAAGTAAAAATACAACCAGGTAACTCAAAGAAAACTAAGTCAATGACAGAAATACTTAATTTCTTCATGTCGAGAAAAATTGATTCTACTCAAACAGATAAAGAAATGGATTGGCCTATCGAGCATCAATTTATCAATAATTTGACTCCACAAGAATTAGTGATTCTTTTATATGTGGATAAATTAAACATTTCTTTTCCTGGATCAAACAAAGAAAAAGACAGAAAAATTTCCAAAGGAAAAGGAAAAGGGAAAGGAAAATCTAAGAGAAAATAGGCAATTTCCTGATGATTTGTAAATCTAATATGTTAATGTATCAAACTGTGGTACGAAAATAGAATATATAATAAATATACACATCTAGGAAGACTCATTCTATAAGAGAACAGTTGTAATATTCACTGGCAGCTAGTAAAACTGACATGATTTAAAAATACCTCGTCATGTTCCATTCTACCATCTTTCCGTATATTGTATTCAATTTCCACCACAAAAATATTACTACAGATAACGATTCCTGCTGCGTGGAATAAGGAGTTCTTCTGATTCCATGAACGCTTTCAAAGTGAAGCAACTATTTAGTTATCTTAAACATATGTAAATTCAATTCAATAAGGACATTATTAATTGACTCACACTCTTTCTTATAACGTAAAAAATCAACTTCTGATTCTATTTCCACATCATCCAAACTTTCTAAATACTCAATATCATCAACCTCTAATTTATATAGTTCTAAGAGATAGAATCTTATATCGTCAATAAGTTCAATAGAATCTAATTCTTCACGATTTGCAATTCTCTCTGCACTTTTCAAGATAGCATTTTTGAAATCGGGTCTATTAATATAACTTGATAAGTGTATTGCTATATGTTTTGCAACGAAATGTTCTAATCTTTCAATTCGGGTAGCCCAGGCAAAATATAAAATCTCAAATATGTCCACAAAGTTCAAAATGTCATCATTTTGTGTGACTATGGTCCCTGCAATTGTCTTTAGTCTATCATCCAACAAGAAATCTGCTGTCTTTATGACATTCAGGCAATTTTTCAGTTCTATTTCAGATTCGTCGTAATAGAGATATTTTAAAATTATTTCAAAAATTTCTCTGCTTATATTATTTAGAGTTAATAAACAAAGGTGTTTGTTCGTATCAGGCAAAGTTGTTTCCTTGATATATTTAGTATAAGACGCAAGTTCTTTGAATGGACTGACAAACATGATACCAAAGTAATCAAACCTTTTTAAGATGGAAAGATGACATGGATAATATTGTACATAACCGAGTTTATCCTCCACTTTTACTACTACATCAGGAGACAAAAAAGAAAAATCCTTGGATCGAAGCTCGCAAGCATTTAATTTATCAGTATGGATATCATCGTTTTCACAATTCGAAGCAAATGAGCTTCCAATAATACACTTGTTTACAAAATCTTTCAATTGGTTTTTAGCATGCATGGTAAACTTGAACTGATATTCAGCCATCAGGGTTGATTTTGCGGAAGGATCCCGAATAAGTTTGACTTTATTCAAATACGAACTGAATAAATCTATTTGTAATTTTCTTGTTAATTGTTCAAGATCAGGTAGATCTTCCTGTCTAATAACATGTAAAATTGGTACTAAATAGATCATCTTCAAAATGATGTCTAATACATGTGATGATAAATTAGTTTTATAATTGAATGAATCCAAACTGACGAGCTGCTCAAATAAAAGGGAACATCTCGCTTGAATAATAAATTTATGTGCTAACACTTCTTTATTATCTGGTATGCATACTATATTCATATCAAATGTATTCAAATCGTTATTATTTTGATTTTGCAAAAACAGGGATGAAATATGCGATGCAAATGGTTGCGACACATCAACAGCTTTAGAAATGTCGTAACTTAATAAAATATCTCTAATCACATCAGTTAATGCACCATATATACAACGTGCACCTTCATATCTGTCTCTATCACAAATTGCACCACTCTTTAAGAGTAGCAGCACAATATCTTTATGACCACACAGACTTGCTAAGAACAAAGGGGAGTTATCAAACCTATCAACCGAGTTTAAATTAACACCAGTTGTAATTAATCTATCCACATTATCAAGATCGCCAATACGACAAGCATAGCAAAGTTCTTCAAAATTTTTGTCCATTTGTACCATTTCCTATTCTACTTGGGTTTAACTACTAGCCATTAAAACTTAAATACAATAGATAAGATCATCAAACCTCGATATAATATACTTCAAGTTGATGTCAAATATAGGATTGCCATATGAGAAAACAAAAAAAATAAAAACTTTCAAAAAGCACCAAAATGAGATAAACCATTGAATCCAACTTCTTCCCGAAAAGTACACTAAGAATATATCACAACACCTCGAATATATGAATCTACTTGAAAAAACTAAGGCAAATTTAAAAGGTCAGAAAGTTTTTGTTTCTTGTTAGCAATCTCTGTATGTTCACCTACGCGATTAAAGGATCTAATATTTGTCCTCTTTTCTTTAATAAACAGCCTTCTACCTAAAAGCCAACTTCTATCTAATCGCAATGCATTGTTGCGTTCTTGTATGTTTTCAAATTCTACATAACAGTTACCAACATTGGAATGTTTCTTTTGCTCAAACATCGTTATTCTTATAATAGTACCACAGTTCTTGAAGAAGTCTTCAATTATATCGGGTGTCCAGTCATATGACACGTTACGTACAAAGACGGACCTGGAATCTGAAATGACTCTGGGGTCTTGATCTTCCATGACCAATGTCACAGTGCACTTTGGCTTGAAATAAAGAGTTTTATTCAAATTTCCACTTTTTCTTTTTTACCCGCAAAATAAAATTTTTCAATGCTCATCGCTTTTTTCTTCAACAACTCACTTCCAATACTGCACAACAGTTCGATAAGTACTGACACTGATCCTTCATTTCTTATATAAAGAAATATAAAAAATTGATTGTTTATTGCAGTTGAAGAAAAAACGAGAACTATAGGATAGAGAAGTTAAGAACAGTATAAAAATGGTTTCAGTAAGAAGAAGAAAGATGAACAGATCTTCTGTCAGTAAGACAACAAGAAGAGTGAAAGATAAACAAAGGAAAGTTAATATTAAATCAAATCCTATCATTGCTGCCAATTGGGATTATTCTTTAACTTTAGCTCAAAATTATAAGAGGTTAGGCTTGAGAGCGAAATTGCAAACGCCTGCTGGTGGTCAAGAAGCTGATTTATCTAAAGTTATTAAGAAGCAACCATTAATAAAAAATTCTGTATTTGATGATGATGATGATAGTGATAGTGATAGTGACAACGATCAAGATGTGAATGATAAGAAGGAAAATGAAAGTGAGAATGATGATGACAGTGAGTTTAACCCAGAAAATATTCCAGAAGGGGAAGCTAGAATACAGCGTGATAAAGATGGAAGTGTATTGAGAGTAATTCATGGTAAGAAAAAAAATTTCGATATTGATGAAGATATTAATTCCATCAAAGGAAAATTGCAAAATGAAGAAGAAACAACAGATGTGGTTAAACAATTAGAACAGTTTGCTAATCGTCCTATTGCTAAAGTTGCAAGAAATCAAAGTGAAAGAGAGGAAGAATGGATTTCCAGATTATATAAGAAACATGGCACTAACTATAAGAAAATGTTTTACGATACCAAACTAAATATTTATCAACAATCAGAAAACGATATCAGAAGAAGAGTTGAAAAATGGTTACAATCTAAGCAATGATAAAAAACGAGAAAAATATATCTAATATATTGTTCTTCATTTAAAGTCATATATACATATATATATAAGTTATTCTGTTCAATGTATATTATAGAAAAAAAAACAAAATAATCAACTGGAGAAAAAGATAAATATAAAATAAGAAGAGATTAAATAAGATTAAGCTTCAACAAACGCTCTATAAGTTGTAAAATCTGGATCACTAGATTCTAAATCAATTTCAATATTTGGTGCCACAAAGAAAATAAAACCTGGTTCAGCTTTCAATTTAATATCATTATAAGTGATATAACCGTGGCCCTTGGTGGTAATTAAGATACTTGGACCTTCAAAAGCTTTGAAATGCCTAATACCGGTACTTTGTTTGAAAGTTGTTTCCAGAACAGCAAATTCTTCAATTGGTGGATTGTATAAGATTGATTCACCATTACCTGATGATCTTTCAAATGATTCCTTTGCCATCTTTTGGTCTTCCACTGAACCATAATTGTAAGTTAACATTTCCACTAAATTTTTAACATCTTTAAATTTTGGTGTAAACCCAGCTCTCACAACATTATCAGAAGCAGCCATACATTCCATAATATCACCACTAATATAAGCATGTGGATCTTTAGCTCTTAAAAAGATAGCTTCACCTGCATTAAGTTTACAATGATTTAAAAGTAACCCCCCACAAAATAGACCAATATCACCTGGGAATTGTTTATTTAATCTAATTAATAAATCAGGTAAATCAGTCTTATTAAAATCGGATGGATTATTTTGTGCTCTTTCAATTAATTGATTACCGTATTTAGCAATGACATCATCTGGGGTGGTCATTACTTTATTAAAAATTTTTTGTAATAATTTTCTATTTGTCTTGTCATCATTGGAACCACTGTCGACATCTAATCTAATATTTTGAGTAAATTCATCAGCTAGATCATCACCAATAATTTTTCTAAATTCAGGTATTCTTTGTAATTCATCAGAAATTTCATCTAATGGTTTGAATCCACAAAACCCTTCAAAATCTGTCACAGCGACGGCCATTTCTGGTTTATGATTATCATCAGGATAATTTTTGGGATCATTTTGATGTAAAATCTTGGCTAAAGATTTATCTGGATGCGCTTGAATGGATAAGACCTTTTCAATAGATAAAACCTTGAAAAGAAATGGTAATTCGTAGTCTTTACCGAATTTAGCAATGACTTTTTCACCCAACATAGTCTTAGGATCATTTTTAATTAAATCAGCTAATAATTCATTTGTTTCAGTAGATTTAGCTGGACCCTTTGGATGAGTACCCATCCATAATTCTGCATATGGTTTATCTTCTTCAATGGTAATATTTGGATTCGAGTCCTTGGCAAATCTGGCAACAGCAGATTTGGAACCAATTTTACCCCAATCGTACTGCTGATAAGTAGCTTCTAATCTGAATAATTTGTTAGACATTCTATCTATGAATCTTTTCTTGACCACTCTGTTACTCAATTGTTAGTATATACCAATTGTTCAGATGGCGAAACAAATTTCCAATTCCTAATGATATAAAAAATTCATTAGTTTAAGGAAAACGGATATTTAAATAAGCAACTGCCATAAACTGAAAACGGCAAAAAATAACAACGGCAGTGGATCCGTTTGTCACTGTTGACGAACTGGACTAAGAGTTGAAAATTACACAAAACAAAACCAACAAGAATGGGACCTATAAGGTGATATACCTTGTGATTACAGTGTGGTTGACACCACAACAGCACGTGCAAGTGGGGGTGTTTCCACTTAAGAGGGTGCTCATACGCAAGATATCTCAATACTATTCTACCAATCAACAATAGTCACTTGATCTTGATGTGAGTTTCTCAAGACTCAAGTTGAGAGTAGACTACAATCCTTGAAGAATGACTCAATGCTAAGTGCCTTGTTAAAGAAGACTGCGGTAAAAATAAGCTTATTTAATCTCTTTTATCGCGCAATTGCCAAACCTTAATGCTAGATGAGGGTTCAAAAAAAAAAGGTTGACTTCTTTCAAATCGCGGCAATGTCGTTCTTTTCGGCTACGGTCCTTTCTCTGTTTTTTTCTTCATCTTGAATCCCGCATTTTTACAGACTGGAATTCCGCTAAATCGCCGCATTAAAGTAATGCCTGAACTGAAGACAATAATATGTTGTGGGATATGGCCATGTTCATTAATTAGGTTGGGTACAGAACAATACTATAATTACGAGAAAGTGTAACTTCATGTAAATTTTTCTATGTGATTTTGAGTTACGTCTAATCTCTTTCACAAAGGTTCTTCGTAGTAGGACTTTGTCACACAAATTAATGGTTGAGATGTAATAATGCTAAATGATATATATTTATATATAAGTATATTCTATCTATATCGAATATTCCTTCTTTTCTGACACTTCGTTGCGTCAGTTTATTAAGGGATATTTACAAATGCAATTGGACTAAGGTCCAAATAGACGTCTTCTAACTTTTTTTCTTACTGGTGGTTGGAAAATTGGCTTATCGATATTTATTGTATTAGTTTGGAAATGATTATTATTTTCAATCAAAACTTCAGTGTTGTTAGGGGTTTGGACAGAAATGTCTGTAACAGCTGGTGACTTAATTATAGAATTACTAGATCTTTTAGTTATCAGTTTTGAACTCCTTTGTGCAGGGGTAGCAATTACTTGAACTTCATTTTGTTTTGCATTGAGCTCAGATCTTTCAGGTGACTTATTATTACTCGTGGTAAGCGCTGGCGACTCAATGATATTCGAAAAGTTTTTCTTCTTATTATCAGTTGTTATATTGGTATCTCTTTTTAAAGGTGTTGCCATCACTTCAATAACTGAATTCCCTAATGTAGTGTTCTGCCTCTCTAATTTCATTATTGTACTAGATTTCCTTAATTTCCCAACTCTACGAAATGAATGCATCAGGTGGAATGACTCTTTAGTTATTTTATTTTGACTAAATGGTCTCTCACCCGTTTGACTCCTAGTTAATGAATTTGCATTAGGGGCATGATTAGATTCCTCATTATCATCAATTTTTTTAAATTTTGATATTGGGAGTTGTCGCTTCTGCAAATTATTCATAGCCAAATCTGATTGAGTTCTTGTCAAAAATGATGGATTAATTTCAGCTTCTAGAAATTGGCTCAAATTTGATTTTGTTCTGTCTAGTTGTATTGCTGCCTTGGAACTAGTTAATGATTTGGATAGCAGTGATCGTCTTGAAATATTTGAATAGCTCATACTGTTTGATTCTGATGATGTCTTTGTGGGGAAGATAACTGATGAATCTTTTTCTGAAAATGATTTGTAATCATTATAAACTGTGGAATTATCAGAGAATAGTTGAGATTGATCAACACGTTTTTCTTTTTTATGAGCATTCTTTTTAGTAGAAGTCAAAGTGGGGCCTTTCAGTTTCTTAACTATAAATTTGATTGCATACGGTAAGGCACGGTTGAAATATGGTAATAAGACATAAGTGAGAAAACCGGATAAAGATGACTCTTGATTTTTGTTTAAGATATTTAATTTGTATTCTTCTAAAATCGTTTTAGCCTTTTGTTTCGTTTTGTCATGTTCATAAACTAAATTGGTCTCTAATAAAATTTCAAAAATGGATAACTTGTCTAAATATAGATCCAATTGTTCACACCAATTAATGGATACAAAGGAGCTGATTTCTATGTTATTTTTGCCTTGTATATTATTGTACTGTTTCGTATCGGTTTTCCTTAGTCTTGATCGTCTAGTAGCAGATCTACTTTGAATATTTCGGCTAAATTCTTGTTCAAAATGTTCAAATTTCTTATCTAGATTCGTACAGTAAATAATTTCTAACAGGAGTACAATTTGCAATTTAATTTCTCTGATTTTCAATAAGGTTACTAAATCATCTATGAGAGCTTTTTTTGTTTGATCATTTCTTTTATCATATGAAATTTTATACGCTCCCAAACATTTTTCTCTATAAATACTACAACTTTTATCTTCAAAAACATCATTTTTGAATAGTATGTTGCTGCTTGTATAGCGTTGATCAAATGAGGGAATTTGCTTTATTATTTCCATCAGAATTGTTTGATATTTAGTAGTATAATCATTATTGCACTGGCTCTTGCACATATTCTTGAATCGCAAAATGTTAGATTTCACAAAATAGGCTATGGGTGTCTTAAAATCAAATAGGCACTCATAGTATTTCTGGAAGATATATAACCTAGGGCATTGTTCTTCCTTTAATGTATTCACTCTGCTCAATCTCTTAGCTACTACTAAAGTCTCTGGAGAGGTCATTGTCAATGCAGTTAAATCCATACTTTCCATATTAGACTTCTTATTCACACCTTCAGTCCAATAATCTATGATATTGTCAATATCTATGTCACCATAAAACTTTAGATTATTTTTGTTTCTAGTTTGGCATGATACAGGATCTAAATAATTAATCACAAAAGTCAAGACATTTGGAATCACATAGCGTATCCATTTATTGGAACTATATTTCTCTAATATAAGTGTTTGATTATTCCCTTTGTCCTTTATAGTGCATTTTATGTTTAAATCAATACGGTTGATTTGTTCTAAAATAGTTGGAGGGATGATATTTGAAGCAATAATATCAAAATTATTTACATGAGGCAACAAACTCAAGGGCAGAACTTTGAATAAACCGATTAATTCCCATTCTTGCATAACACTGTCAGTATTTTTAAAACGCGACAATAGATTTCCATATTTTTGCAGTGTATTTATTTTGTTCTCAGTTTTTTCCGAAAAATGTATTAGAGGTTTCTATAAATTTAATCTAGGTTCTTAAATCTATATAAAGCTATCCCTATAGTGTGATAATCTGTCTATAGTTATAATATTGCAAGCATATTCTTACTATACTATCTTCACTGACATAATTGTCCTTGAAAAGGAATATATACTCTCGCAATAAATTTTCTTTTTATTGGTGGAACAACTACGGTCTTTTGTTTGTGTTTTTATTTGCCATATCTGTAGCAATTTTATTATTTATAAGCATTATTGCTGCCTGTATCCCCATTCCCGTACCTTCAATAATTACTTTTCGTTGATCAACATTCTTGTTTGGTTTATCGAAAATGATAGAGCAACCTGTACTTTCTTTGATGGAGTTAATATGTTTGCCCGCTTTCCCAATAATGTGACCAACATAATTTTCATCTATGAATATTTCTTGCTTCACGAAATTTATCTGTTGGTTAACCATTGGACTTGTAAAAATCTTTACATTTGGTATATTCACATTTGGAATAAAGCTGGTGGCTTTGGCTACACTTTCTGGTGTGTATATTGAATTTATGTCAACTGGGAAATTATTGTTATAAACTTGAGGTGTAAATCCAGGCTGAATTGGAATTTGCATTGGTAATGAAAATGAATGTGGCATATTTAAAGGCGGGAATATCATATTGAGCGTTGGTTCCTCTACCGGTAAGGTATCATTTCTAAAAGAGTTTGATGCATTCCCAGGTATTGAAAAAGAATTTATGGATTTATTATGGGGCAATAATGCTGGATTACCTAAAACTGAATATATTGGAGCAGGCTGGTAAAAAATTGTCTTTCTGTGTTTATATTTTTCTTTATTATTGTTAAAAATTTGACCCACCCTTTCAATAACTATTCCAATTGATTCAGAAGTCCCACTTACACGTAACAATCTATCATTCGAAGGTAATAACTGGTATGGTGAAGCACGTAAGCTTGATTTACTCATTTCTTCAATTTCTTTAAGGCTTGAACCATTTTTACCAATCACATAACCCATTAGGTGATGAGGGATTAATACATGTACCATAGTAGTGTGTTTTATACCGAGATTTGTTTTGTCTTTTGATCGTCTTCTAGCCTGACCGTCAGTGGTTAAGTTTGCTTTTAGTTTTGTTTCAATCTCTGGCATGGAGGTCTCTTCTGAATCTGAATTAGTATGAGAGTTTTTATTGACGGTTTCTTCGATTAAATGAGCAGATATCAGTTTGTATGCATTAGAAACATTTTTTATTGGTCCTCTCACATAGATCACCCTTTCTGGGACATCTCTTAAATTTGCAGAGACATTGATCTTAGTAGAAGTAGAGTTTTTAATGTACTGTATTGTTTCCCCTTTAGGTCCCACAATAATGGAAGCTTCTTTCATAGGGCACAACATTCTTATGTGAACAAAGTTGGCATTAGGACCATCTCTAATTTCTTCAATTTTGTCACTAAAGTTCTCAAAATCTTCTTGCAAACTTTCTTTGGAATCACTACTTCCGACTTCTCTGTTTGTTTCGTGTGAATGATTTTTCTTAACGTCCTTATATTTATCATTTAATGCAGGTGTATATTCATCTTCCTCTAGTGCGACCCTCTTGATACCTGCCTCAATTTGTTCTTCATCATTGCCGTTCTCATTTTTACGTTTCAAGCCACTCAAATGTGGCACGCATTCACGGGAGTTATCCGTGTTGTCTGCATTCGCTTCCATCGTTAGAGGCCTCTTCTTTTATTTATCCACAAACGAAAATTATTTATAGAATATGAAATATTTATTATTTTTACAAACAGAAAAATTATATGTGATTTCACCACATAATTGCGGTATGTCCTATCTAACACCAACGGGGTACATTCATAGCCATTAAAGCCATGGTAACCGTACTAAATATGCCTTCACCTAAAATCAAACCTGAACTGAAGACAATTAATCTTGTCTTGGCATCTAGATCACCTTTAAATCTCTTTAACCAGAAATGGGAAACAAAACCGCCTAAAAATCTTGCAATGGTAAAACTAGGTGCATTATATATCCCCACACCAACTGCAACACCAGATGGAATCCATATGAGCCATTTACCAAACTTTTTACTTTCTTTTAAACAGTTTTTAATTAGCGACAGTACGGCAAATATGGAACACATTACTATACAGCATTCAAATGCCATTTCAGGCAAGTCATTGCCCGTCACTAAACGTGCACAATCTGTCCAAACAACAGCCGTTGGAATTCTGATAGTCTCATTTGGTAAGTCATAAACTTTATTGTAAATCATATACATTGTTGAAGATAAGAGAATTGACCAAACTGCACCAATCAATTGCGCAATAAATTGTGCCCTTGGGGAAGCATTTAATAAATGACCTGTTTTCAAATCTTGCATCAAATCACCAGCTTGTTGTGCACCAGCTTCAGCAATACCACCAGCTACAATATTTAATAGTACAGACCCTGGATGATCTTTGGGGATTATTAATGCAAATAACAGTTGAGATATTTTCCCTATACCAGAAACTGGATTTAAATCTGTTTCACCTAATGCTCTTATACCTAAAATTGAAAGAAACAAAGCAAGTATTAGGGCAATAACCATGGAATAAATTGGAATAATATCTCTACCAAATAGATGAACCACAAATACTACACATATTATTGATGATATGACCAATCCACTTAAAACAGTGGTATATTTAACCAAAAATTTGGATTCCACTTCATGTTCTTGTTCTACAGATATCAACCTGATTGTTTCTTGATTTCGCGCACTAGAACTTCTTTTCTGTTTATTTATAAATCTTTCCTCTTCTAACAATATAGATTCTAATGAATCATCAAAAATATTATTCAACAGGTTGGCCTTATCATCAATTAACATGAATTTAACAATTGACCTTATTGTGACAACAATGAATCCAACCAGACTATCGATAACCATAATAGATAATGAACTCCATAAAATCCAACCTTGAACACCTTTTTCCCAATCATGAACATCAGCATCCTTTGGAATCCATTCCATAAATTTAGCTAATGGTGCTAAAATACCCCATCCGAGGATGGAACCAAATAACATATACGAAACAGTAGGTAATCCCATTATTATACCTTGACCAATATAAGCTGGTGAAGGTTGGAAATTCCATAAATAATTTCTTGAAAGATACTGACCAAATATGGGGATGGCTGAAATGATGGGTACAAAATATGCAATGACAGTATAAGTTGATGCTAAGATGAAACTTTTCAAAAGTATTGAAACATTTTCATTATAAGTGGAATCTTTATCATTAATACTATTAGAACTTAAAAGAGCAGTATTAGGAGAGGCATTCAAGTTATATCGATCGTTGTTATCGTTATTTTTGGGAGGTGAGATCGGTAATTCATCTAATGAATAACCTCTGATCGAGTCAATACAATCACTGACTGTGAGTGGATTATCAAAGGAGCTTATTGGTAAAGAATCGTAACTTCTGCAACGACAACGAGATCTAATTTCTTCATCATTCATTCTTAACACATCAGCACATTCAGCCTTCAGTCTACGATTTCTCATTTCAATCAATTCATCCTTGGACACTTCTTGTAAAATTTCTGAGCCATTTAACACAGAAATGAGGACTGCGGTGGCACTCCCACTTGGGAATGGTAATTTTTCCTTTACGATAACTTGCTTCCTTAATGGTACAGCAAAAAATACACCAAAGAATGCTAATGATATACACCATAATATTAATTGATTGAAGGTGAATGATTGACCTTGCATTCTTGTATTACCTGTTTCAACATTAGTAACAAATTTTTCAATAGCCGGTATGACACCAACGAATCCAAATGTAAGTGGACCTGTACCGATGGCTACAGCCATACTTTGAACATAAACTGTCTCCACATCAGTGAATGGTTTATCGTTCGGTAAGATCAATGGCCAGATCTGTTTAAAGAAGGCCACTGCCAGTAATGCGGACGGTAAGGACATCATCGATACCCATCCTGTCTGTAAACCAAATTGGAAATTTGAGATCAGTACTAATGAGCCTATAAATAACCCTGTAATGGTAGCTCTAAACGTTATTTGCTTGATATAAGGTTTTTGTTCCCATTCTATCTTACAATCATGATCATTTACATCTTCTGTGATATTGTTGTTATTAGTCAAAAGAAACCCTGTTTCAGGTGGAAATGGATCAACTTGATCTGTCATAGTACTACAACTTCCAGTTTGAAAAGCAAAACAAGATGTGTCAGTTTACTATGAGAAGAAGTAGTGTCTATAACGTTCTCCTTCTGTGGACATCGCCAGAAAAATGAACTTTTTCCAAGACAATTTAAAGTGTGGCACCCACAATTCCACCCGCTGCTTCTTCTAAGAGGACTTCAGGTGGAACTTCAGGAATACGATTCAAGCAGAATCTTGTGCGAGTAAAGAGCTTATGTATAACAGTAGGGTGAACTGTTAAGTAATGCTGACAGTTTGTACCTACCAAATCATGATCATCTACAACGGTGATATAGGTTAGTCTTATGCTTTTGCCTATGAAATTTTCAAACTTCTATGTATTAACCAAATGACCTTGGTGTAATATAAATACCTGTATATGTACATATAGATTACCACTAGGGTATGAAATCACTATTTTTCACCTACAAGAATGTATCTTAATATATCATCCAGAGATAAGACCCCTTCTAATTTACCCATGTTATCTACCACGAAGAATCTATGCACTCTTGCCTTTCTTACGTTATCCATAATTGCTGATAGTTTATCATTCTTAGTACAAGTATACACACCTTCAAAATCATCGCTTCTTCTCATTAATGCTTCCCCGACAGTTAAGGATAAATCATTATATATCCCACCTTTTATTAAACCTAGTACATCCACTGCTTCATATACATTCAATAGTAGTCCATTTTCATCAATAATTGGGATGGAAGCAATACCATTTTGTGATAATAATTGAATGGCATCAATCACTGGTGTATTCATATAGCAACTTTTCACAGAAGTATTTGTAATTATATTCAATTCACCAATAGGTTTCTTAAGAAAATTTGTCTCTCTACAATTTAACGCGACAAATTTTAATATACGATATTGTGTTAATACACTAACTACAATTTCTCTATGCGTTTCTTCATCTTGATCGACTAATGGGATTCTTCTACTTCTGGAACCCATCATCTTTAAACAAGCTTCAAAAAGCGGACGTGATGGATGAATAGATTCATTATCTAATGGTTCAACACCAATGGCGCTTTCAATATCCTTTAACCCATTCAATTGTAATTTCTCTACAATTTCATATTTATCTGGATTGGAAAAATAATATTGAATAACGTTAATGAAATCACTGGATGTCAAAAGACCAGCAAATTTAGATGTTTGTGAATCCCATAATGGTGCAGAGACAATATTATTTTGTAAAAGAACGTTTAATGCCTTTTTAACTAATAATGCTGTATCTAAGACAATTAACCTGTATGAAACTGGTAAAACATCATACGATGTCTTTGAATTAAGAAACGATCGGATTGATTCCACAGCTAGTTTTTGTTCTACATGTATCTTATCTGCGGATTCTTGTTCATTCATGGTTGTGGGGGGTATGCTGGTGAGTAACAGTGATCTCTTTGAGATTGATGCAAGGATTGGTCCAGTTGGCGAATACCCACTGATATTACCCTTTACAAATTTATTTTTCAATTTCGAGTTGAGAGGAAAATGGGAATCCGGGTTACCCGTTGTTTTGTATCGGTACGTCATTTTTTAAGGCTGTTTTCTTCATAGTGTGGACCACACTGTGTAGTTGCGGTATGTGAGTATGCAATGGCTTCGTAGATACACATACATATACCTATATGCCGTGGTATGTTGTTATATAATTATAGAGTCTGGTTCGAAGATTTTACCTTGTTTTCCAAGACAAGAAAAAATGGTCTTATCTAATTAAATACGACTTTGTGTTGGATTTATTGCGTGTGTGCAAGTCTAAACTTGCTCTAGTGGAATCATTCGACTGTAAAATGTGCTCCATTAAGATACCATTCTTGTTAACATTTTTCAGTTGTCTTCTTTCATCAAAAATGTTATAGAATTTCAAATTTTCATCACCACCTACTGTGGCAATTGTGGTACCATCTGGTGATAATTGTGAACAACAAATACGAGATTCATGTGCTTTCATAATCTCTGCCACTTTAAATTTACTATCAAAATTAAATATTGATATGCAATTATTAGGATTACCACCAGTGGCTACAATTTCACGATTCATAGTACCATTAGAATTATAACTTTGACCCCAATGTAATGAACTAACTTGTGATCCAGTATCAATTGATCCTAATTTATTACCATTATTTGTATTCCAAAAATGAATAAATTTATCATTTTGACCACCACCAGTGGCCAAGACATTATTCATATAGGGACACCAACTTAATGCCTTGACAGCTGCATTATGTGTTCTCTTGGTAAATAATGGTAATGAAGTTCTTGTATCCCAAATACGAACACAATTATCATTACCACCTGATGCTAATTGTAAACCATCATCTTTATATGTTAATCCACAAATTTCACCTTCATGTTCAGTCCATGTGGAGACAATATGTTTCTTTATTCTAACATCATTTATTTGAATTTCACCTGTCTTTGATCCAGTGGCAATTAATGTCTCTAACCATGATTGTGAACCAATACGAACATTTAATCCTGATCTCATTGTTCTAATTAATGACATACTTTCCGTATCCCAAATTTCTGTATTACCATCAGTTTTACCAATAGATAAATGATATGCATCATCTGACCAAGTAACACTGGACACGGTAATATTATCATCTTTAAATTCTGTCAATAATTGTACTGAACCATCATTTGCATTCCAAATATAAAGTGATTGATTTAACGCAATAGCCATTACATTACGTCGTGACCAACTCAACAAGTTTAAATAGAAATCATCTATAAATCCAGGTGCATCCAAAATTCTTTCAGGGTTTGTATTAATTTTCCTTAATTTAATTGGTTTACCATTATCATTTATTAAGTTTTTGTTGTTATCTAATCTCTTGTTTAATGAGTATTGAGTTCTTTGGAATGATGTTATTGGTGGTGTGGGTAAATATTGTAAAATTCTTTGTTTCATGTTCAATCCACATGCTTCAGCTACATTTTGTTTAAAGACAAGTTTAGTTTGTGCTTTCAAATGATCCTTCGGTGGTGCGTTTGGTGGAGGAATCTCTTCATTGATAACATTTGGATCAATTTTATTTTGAATATTACTTTGGAATAACGGTATAAACCTGTCGGTATTATCGTTACCATTAGTAGTAGAATTTTCACTACTACCATTGTTATAATTGTCATTTTCAACACCATTTTCATTTTTTTGATTTATATTGTCGTCTTCATGGAATAAAAAATCTTCTTTAAAGAAGGATGAACTTCTTTTCAAAAGTGTTGGTGGGGAAGTGATTGTTAATTTAGGTCTATTGAATATATTACCATTAACATTTAATGATTTACTTCTGGGAAGTATATTATTATATGTGCTAATACTGCTACCATTTTTGCTAATTCTTTTATTACATTTTTTCCAATCTATGACGTTACTTTGTGCAGATGATATTATATTCAATTTAGCAGGTGAGGTGATGGATAAGACAGACCTTGAAGCATTATTATTCTGAAATGACGGTTTCTTGTCCATCATGAAGTGAGCGTATAGTGGTTATTGGTGGCAGTGTACTGGATGGATTGTAATTTATGAAACTATTCAAAAACCTTTCTATTTTAAAATATTTCTAATGTTTTTGTTTTCCCCTTTTGGGAAACGATGACACAAACAAGAAACGGCCATTTTACTGGAAGGGGGCATCGTTGCAGTTGGGTCTACGGGATAGGGCCTTCGAAGGGCCACTGCGGCTGTTCGTGCTGGGGTTACGGGAGGTGGTTGCAACAGTCCACACAGAGAGAATTCAACTACATATCGATTATTGCACAGAATATTATATAATAACAGTAAAAAGCTAGTTTTGCCCATGTTCACTTGAAAGCAGAATTCATCCTTTAACAAAATATATTCAAGAAAGCGATAGGCTTGGCTAATTGGTATCGCATAAGCACAGTGGCATCATATTCTACGTTCATCCACACGTAGGACGTAATATCTTATGCGAATATATTCCAAAAGCTTCTTATCTGCTTGCAAGGATGCATCGTCCTCGACTGTACGTTGTGTATGCATGAAATATTGATTCAGTATATCAGTCTTAGCTATTATAGAAGAGTACATCTTATCTATTCTCTCCAAATAATTAGCAAGAGATAAAAAAGTGAAATCATCATCTTTATCTTTATCACTTCTTTCCTGGAACAGTTTACTTAGTTGTTCAAGAACTTCATTGATCTCAATGAAATCTGCACCGAATTTGGATAAAAGTATGTTATTTATCACTCTTCGACAAGCAACCACCAAATCTTCTTCCAATCTTTCACGTATATGCTTAATTAAGTTGGCAATGCTCAATAGATCATGTCTTATGATAGATTTCAACAAAAGTGAGTTACATGATTCTTTTGAAAGTATGCAATAAATTCTGTTGATCATACCTTTCACTGCTATAATCTCAAATAGTAATGGATGGTTGGAAAGGTGATTCAAGTCAGATAATGGAATAGGTTGACATATCTCAATATTGTTCAGCAATGAACCTGGCACACCTTCTGAGTACATTATATCTTCCAATAAGCAGTTAGAAAATTGTAATAGCGCCTTACAGACACGTTTGATACCAATTTGAAAGCTTTGTAACATTAATCCATCCTTATCGATGTGTATCTCCTTGAAAGACGCCGTGGTGGATAAGGAAGAAGATAGGGTCTGTACCTGTGTATGAGACATCTTTTGCAGAGTAGCGAACACTGTTTGGTGGTAGGTGCGATATATCCTAGAGTTATACTTAACGAAACTTTTCCATTTATATTTTACTCGAGAAAAAAAACTTGTGACTCACTCCAAACAATAGAGGTGTGAAAAGCTTTCAACGGCTAGGCCAATAAGATTTGCATACGCTGTTCGAGACAAGCTGCACCATGCTATGGTGCTTCCAAAGTGTAGTGACTTATATAGTGTATCATGGAAACAAGCTAACATGTAAATTTTGTACTCATTTGCTCATATTGCAATGAAACATTCCAATCTTCTGCTTTTGCTTAAATAAACCTTCTTTTGAAGATGAAATGTTTATTATCTTGTGATACTCTGTTCTATGTCTGTACTTTTGTCAATGAGTATCAAACAGACCAAGAAGATGTACATGGTTTTAGCAAGGTTCGTGCCAAGTAATAAAATCGATCTGATTGCGAACTGTATTTGTCATTGAAGATATATAACATTATGAATTACAATTTTTGTAACTACTTGCATTTTATACAATTAATGTTATGATGCTAATAAGAAAGCAGCATATCTTCCAATCATTCTTAACCTCTTCAGTCCGAGTAACTAGGTAGAGATTTACTCAAAATAAGATTCAAATTGTAATAAATAAATTGAATATTTATTTCACTTTGTACAATAATGAAATCATGGGTCTTTGTAGCAGCAAACATGAACAAGGAGAAACTTTAGGGACTGCAAACCAGCCCAAAAAGATCACCCGAACAACGCGCAAGACGGTTCAAGAGAAACCAACAACAAACGATCATGCAGTTAGTGATTCTAACCATGATAGAGTTTTAGGAGACTCTAATGAACAAAATGAAAAATTATCACCAAGAGAAGCAGCACGTTTGGCAGCAGAGAAGAGACTAGACGATAACACGAAGGAGTTAGCCAAGGGGACACTCGGAAGAAAGTTAGCTAAACAGAAAGGTTTCAAAGTGTAAATAATTGATATAATTAAATAAAAATATATAATAATAATAATAATCAAAATTTTGATATTGTACAATTCAAACTGTTAAGACATTTCAAGACGAAGATTCTCATAGTAAATAGCAAAGTGCTTCTCCATTGAGATACAGAAGAGAATATATAGTTTGTATAATGAATAGGATTATTGATATTGAAGGTAACCAAGAGCACTTAAATTTACCAGTGGTGAAATTTCCACCTTTCAAGCTGAGAGCTTTATTAATTGAAAAGGATCCAGTTGTGTGGCTACACTTGATTGAAACTTATGTGGAATACTTCCAATTCTTACTAGATCCAGAAAACATGGCAATCGAACATATTAATGACTCCACTTTAGATCATTTGAGAATTTTCATTAGAAGTTATCTTCAACAAATGAGTTTAGATGTTGGTCAAATATTATCACTTGGTGTGAATAACGATGTTGACTTAAAACTTGATGAATTAAAGAAATGGGCATTATATATGATTATCACTTGTGGCTTGATGCATTTACAAATATTTGGCGAATCTCTATGGGATATGATTAGAATTTACACACCAAATAGTACTAAAATTTTACAAAAAATATTGTTAGGTGAAGTGGTACCTACAATAAACGTTCAAAAGACTCAAATTAATAAGATACCGCAGTTACAAAAATACTTAAAGCAAAGAATTGAATCAAATAATTTTAACAGAATCGACTTGAAAACGCTACAAACATTATTAAAAGTGGACAATTCCAATGGAAATTTCAAGTTTAATAATGAGTTCTTAACATTAAGTTGGCTAGAAAATTTAGAATTATGGTGGTCTAAAGGTGAAGGTAAATATCATGAATTAGCTAAACAATTATGTTTGACAACACTATTATCTGTCACTGAAGAGAGATTGATAAATTTTATTAAAGATGAATTGAGTATAGAAAATTTGAATTCATTATTATATTATCCATTATTAGGTTCTATTCTTATCAATGACAAATTTACCAGGAGGTATCCTAATTTGCCTACTAAACTACCATTTTTGAACTTAGTTGATGTTGACACACCGAAGATCAAAAAAGTTGATGAAACGCACATAGTATCATTGAGAGAATTTTTCCCGCATATAACTTCTGAACAGGCTACAATGTTATTAACTAAGTATGATAACAATGTAGAATTAATTACAAATGAATTGTTAGAGAAACCTGATTTACTTGATACTTTGGAAGCTTCTAGAGCTGAAAATGAAGATGGAATAGATAATATCGAAGATGAGCCAGAATTAGAACTGGTAACTAATAAAAATAAAAAGATAGCTACTGCTAATAAAGACATCATAAAGGAACATGTACCAGATGAAATTAAAAATAAAACTTTAACTCGTGCTTTGAAATTATTATATGATGATAACGATAATGATAATGACGAACTTGATGATACTTATGATGAATCACTTATCGAATTAAATCGCAGTGATGTGGAAAAACTGAAATTAACTAGCGATTCTAATAAAGATGATCTAGAAGAGCAAGAGCAAAATAACAATAATAGAACAGAACAAATTGAAGCACATTTATGGGAATTATTAAAGCAAGACAAGACAATATTTGCGCGTGACAAGAGAGGTAGCACTGGTAGAAAACAGTTGAAAAAGCAACTTAACTGGTCTGATGAACAAATTGAAGGTTGGGCACGTATGTTAGAAAGATCTCCACAAAGGGCACGTTTGTTAGAAGAAAAATATATGTTTAAAGGTAATAAGAAGAGTGGGAAAACTTCGTATGTCAAGAATGACACCACTACACATACAGCTCCATCTTCTTACACACCACAAGTTCCACGTAAGAAGAAAACCGTTAAGACGCGGAAAGATTTACATAATAAGAATACCACCGCAAAGAAGAATATCAAAAAACCTCCACAAAAATCTTCCACTAGTACAAAATAATATCTTATTCTTCATAATATAAAATCGAGAAGTATACAAGAGAAGTAGAACTAACACTTTGATACACTAAACTGAAATCCTTCAAAGCTTCCAAAAAAAGTATTTTTTTCAATTCACGAAGAAAATAAAGGAATTCTTAAAACTGCAAAGATTAGAATAGTTGAGAGTCTCCTATCCACCCCAATAGTACTACATAGAGTATATAACGATGGATAAATCTGTAGCTGCAGTTTTTAAATTAGTGAAGGCACCAGTGTATTCACATTGTTATTCCAATGACAAATCCCTTTTGGCCATTACTTGTGATACAAAATGTTTGATTTATAGAGTATCAAGTAATTTGCAAGACCCAGTTTTAGTTGCAACATTGGCCAATCATGATAAGATTGTTACTGCTGTAGATATTTCCATTCATGGTAGAATTGTAACCTGTTCTCAAGACAGAAATGCTTATGTTTGGGAGCCATTAAGTGATGGTTCTTATAAGCCAACTTTAGTACTTTTAAGAATTAATCGTGCTGCTACTTGTGTATCATGGGCACCAAATGGTTATAAGTTTGCTGTTGGTTCAAGTGCAAGAATTATTGCTGTCTGTTATTATGAACATGAAAACAATTGGTGGGTCTCTAAGCATATTAAGAAACCAATCAAGTCTACCATTAATTGTCTTTCATGGCATAGTAATGGTGTTTTATTGGCAGCTGGTGGGACTGATGGTTATATGAGAATCTTTTCTGGGTTTATCAAAGGTTTAGATACAAAGGAATCTGTAAGTAATTCACCATGGGGTACTAAATTTCCATTTGGTTTATTGATTAAAGAGATTTATCAAGGTGGTGCATACATTCATGACATCTCTTGGCGTACAAATATCGAAACTGTGGCATATGTTGCTCATGATGGTACTTTAAACATCTTAAATTCTGAAGGCGTTTTAATGAAAGTCAACTCACCCGAAGGCCTACCATTTAGATCATTAATTTGGATTAACGATCATGAAATTTTATGTGCAGGTTATAACTGTCATCCTGTTATGTTTTCTGAATCATCCAATGGTTGGATTTTCACCAAAAACTATGATAAAGTTGATGGTATTAAATCCAATGGTGCCGCAGCAGACAATCTTGACAGCTTTGTTGACGATAATGAAGAGGAAAACCCAACATTTGGTATGTCTGCATTAAGAAAATTCAAAGAGTTAGATCTAAAAGGTAAAGTTTCATTAGCCACCAAGGAAAGTGCACATGAAAATGCTATCGTTGGATTAAAACCATTCCAAGAATCAAATGGTCAAGTTACCCAAGTATCATCATGTGGGTTGGATGGTAAGATTGTTATTTACAATATTTGAACTTATGACACAAAGAAATCACACTTTTGATGAATTTTTCTTTCTAGTACTTAAATATATATAAATATATATATTTATATATGATCATTAAACGTTCCCTTCATGATGTTGAGGTTTAGGATTTTCATTTTCGTTATTCAGTATGGAATAATCATTCCTTCTTTGTAAAATGTACGAGTATACACTACCTTTCAAAAGCGTGCCAATAAGACCAATTTTAAGTTCAATATTTCTCATTTGTTGAAGCAATTCATCAGTAGACACGTTATCATCACTTTTGTTTTGATTTAGGGCTTTGATTGAGTTATCAAGATTTTGTAAACTTTCTGACAATCTTTCATATTTTTTCAAAACAGAAGCCTGCAATGAAGTTAGTTGGTGTGACATACGTCCTGAATCTGTCTATCCAATAAGGTGCCGTTCTATATGAAAAAGAAGTCCTCCTATTTAGTCCCTCATTTCGAATTCACAACTTCGAATTCTTGATTTTCTTCTCTGATTTTGTGAAAATAAAAAATAAAACAGGTGGGAAAGTAGTATAGGAGCAACACTTCCAGTAAAGAAGCAAGATTTATACTTTTATATAAACAGCAAGATTGTTGCTACGTATACTATTCTTGTTGGTGTGACTGTAAGTTGTTCGATACCTATTTTTAGCATCGAAGCATTTTTTTCAAGAATGGAATTGTAATCGCATTCTACACTAGAAGAAGGGAAATTATTAAGCTTTCTTGGATCGATAGAGTTTTATTTTCGATCAAACTCCTATTGGTTTGCAATATTTCTATTGTTATTCGGATAGGGTTACCATTTCCTGGGTTACTTCTTGTAAAATCATTTCAATTTGTAAGCAAGAATACGACCGAAATGGATATGCACTTATTCGGTTTCTTTCCTTTATATTTATGTTTATGGGAAAATTATTGCTTATAAAATATTACAAACAAGTGGGTCAGAAACTTTTTTGATGGGTTGCTAATATTGGCTCACGAATAAACGAAATGTTTTTACCTTTTTTGGAAGAGTTCCAGTTTCGATAAATTTTGAGTCAAGAAGTTTATAGTAAAAATTGTAAAGATATGTGTATATGATTTTCGCACATCAAATTTGGATCGAGTCCATTATGTTTCTTGTCAACTCCCACCAGCTTGCTTGTTATTACAGGGTGAAAAAGCCGTAAGATATAATTCCTATCTTTGCAATTGTGCATGACGGTTCTAAAAACTACCAATCGCTATATAATGAATGCTATTGTCTCAGATAAGCAAATTGGAATCCCACTCACAAGAAAAATTGTGAACATAGGATAGTTTTCTTGTCCGTTGTTACCTACCATTTTGCATACAGAGAATAAAACAACTGTACATATTGTAAAGAGCCTTTCAACGAGAACAAGAATGAACACCAGGCCCGTTCCACGCCACGAGCATTATCTGTGTACAGGAATGCATATTTTGGTACCAAAGGTTTGTTTTTGAACCCTGCCATAGTTAAGGTACTTCAAAATGAACCCTAAAATAGCAAAACCCTTATAGGGTTATTTTAGCTTTTCAAAAAAATACAAAAGTACTAAAGTACTAAAG
>PPXN03000096.1:0-26872 GCA_003708445.3 Grigorovia transvaalensis
ACCAATTAAATAATATCAACTGGCCATAATAAAAATCATCTAAATTATCCAGGTGAACTCATATCACTTTATTTTTAACTTCACATGTTCACTAATATTTACCTAAATATTCACCGTTCGTAACAGGTGGTATTTTTAGCGGTCTAATTTAAGCAGTGTTTAAATTATTATATTTCATTTGTTTCTTATGGTACAAATTACTCCTTGATTAAAGACTCTAACCACAATATGTAAAAACAAATTATAAGTTGTAACAGTAAAATTAGTACACTGGGAACGAGAACTTTTGATACTTATAAGGAACTCTCCACATCATACTGTCCAATTGTTATCACATTCTTGAGTAAATGGGATTAGGTTTGGTTTTATTGAACGATTTTTCTTAATATATTCCCAAAGCATAAACTTAAATAAAGATTCATACAGATTTGATTGATGAAGACACAAAGTTTGCATTGTTTTTGTGTGCAGTCACTAATTATTTAAAGTAACACTAACACTAAGAAACAAAGATGTGTTATATTTAAACAATTCCTTTATGAATAACACTAAAGAGGATTGTCACAATTTATCAATATTGCTATGCAGTAAACGAATTTCAACATTTGATTCTCTCTACCCTTTGGGTTTTCAGCCCTGTAAATTTGCTTACGAGATAACATAAAAAGGCCAAATTGGTATGGGTCTTTTAGTTAGCCTCATTGTGTTAGTGAAAATATAGCGGTAATTATCAGACTTGGAAAACGGAAACAGTGATATAATAATAGTTGTGGCTATTTATCTTTTCAAAGTTCAAGAAACAAGCAATGTAATTTTTCTTACCATTCGCACATAATGAGAGGTACATTAGATAAATATCCCTGACAGCTTAGAGTATTCGTGCCAGAATTTATTCAAAAATTCTAAAAGCCATCTGTCTTCAACATAAAGTAGCTTAACCTTAAATACTCTCCAAGTTAAACTATAGCACCAATGCATTAACATAGTACTATTTAAGAATTCTTCATTGATTTGATCGGAATATACGATTACTATCTAATGATAATGGACTTCTTTTTCTTTTCTTTATTTTTCAATATTTTTTTACCAAATCTGAAAAACCAGTTTTGAGATGACTTGAACAATTCAAGTTGAACTAGATCAAACGCTTCTGCTTCAGAGAAACACAAACGACGTTCAAAATAAATCCATTCAGCACTGCCAGATTTTTTGGGCTGTTTGAACTACTGTCGATTCTGGCGTGAAACAAGCAAAGAGCAAAACGCGCAAAGCAAGAGAGTGGAAGCATCATCGAATATTCATTTGATACTCCACTATGTCAACGTTCATCAGAGGTCCAGTATGTGGGGTAGATAATTGTCCATCAAGATTGTGGCGTGTCATTGCAGGTAGAAGAACGTGTCAATATGGTCATGTTATGGAAGGTGATATCGAATTTAATAATGATGATGATGAAGCGGGTGGAGGAGTTATTACAAGAAGATTAAATTTGACAACTAATGCATTAGGTTCTTTCCAATCGAGCTTAAGCTTGTCACAGTTGGATAATAATGATAATCGTTCGCAAAACTCTAGAAAAAGTAAAAAGATTTATGGTATTGAAGCAGATATTCTTTACATCAAATCCTTCCAGTATGTTTTGAAGAAACAGTGTAATTATCTAATTCAGCATGAAAAGTTTCCACCAAATTTTCAAGATACGGTCAAATTACTTTGGGTAGAGTATTTGAATTTTCTTGATAAAAATAAGAATATTTCAAATGTTTCACGAAGTCGCCAAATGACAGACGATGATTTAGATGATGAAATTATAGATGCTTCTGATAAAGCAAACTCTAAGGTCAATAATTCAAATAAATACAAAAAATTAAGTCTTCACTTAAATACTATGATCTCGATCCTTTATCTCTCATGTATACATATGAAATTGCCATTTTACCTCTGTGACTTCATGAGAGTGATTGCTGCAACCAGTTTTCCATATCTAAAGGCAAGTACTGAATTACCAAAGCAATGGAAAGATAAGTTGCCAAATTACTATTTATTGGAGTTACAATCTAACAAGATTCCATCACATTTACAGATAATTAATAAAATATATTTAACTTATAATGAACTTCAGTTTGATAAGAACTTTAATGCTTTGTTCAATGTGGATGGTCTTCTGTTCAAGTTGATCAATATGGTTATCTTACCACCAGAATTTTATTTTTATACGAAAACATTGGTATCTTTAATGTTTTCTGAAGACAATATGCACTCAATGGATAATGGTATACGACTCTTTGATATGGATAATATACTTACTAAAAAATGCAGTTCAGAGGTGATAATAACTTCAGCATTGATATTGACATTAAGATGGATTTTATTATATGATGGGATACATACTGATGTGCAGGGTTATTCTAATAGTTGGATAGAAGCTATATTAAATACTAAGATATTAGATCCTCATGATGCAAGTAAAATAAATAGAGATAGAAATGTTACAGAAATGTTATTAACATCAAATAACCTTTTAAGTGAGGATAATATCTTCAGTTGGTCAGAAGATAAGACTTTAAATTATTTGAATTGGTTAGAATATAACTTTTTACCACAGCAAACTGATTTGAATAGTTCAACATTGTCAATTGATGAAAAAATTGCATTCAGAAAATTAAACAATATCATTCCATTAGAAACATCAAAATTTGCACTAGATATGACATCTTTTCAAAACTCTAAACCTTACCTTGATGAACTGAAAGAGAAGCATTCAGCGGTATTGCAATCACAGGGAAATCCGGACGGGCCTTCATCACACAGTGAAGAGGCACAAAAAGAACGGTTAGTATTGATACACGGTATCGAAAGCAAATTGCTAAAACAGTTCTCAAATGATTTCAATATCAATGATAACAGTTTAAAGGAATGCATTAATGATATTGAAGCAAAATGTTTACAAATTAATATTCAAAGTATTTAAAGGGAAAGTATATAAAACTATATAGAAGATAGGTATCCATATATTAGGAATTAAAATTCCATACTTCAGCATACCAAAATCCCCATTTATGGAGTTTGCTACCCGTATCCATAGAAGTTAGAGTAATTTTTTGAAGTTTTGACATGTTTCATTTATATTAGTCATTATATATTAGATATGATATTTGGTCTATCATTGACCAGACGCCCATTGAACAAAGTTCCCCTGAGTGAAGGCTTGAAAAGCATTTCCTATGGTGGCTGTAATATTGTTGTCTGTATTTTCAGCCAATCTATTCAGTTCATCTACAGATGAGACAATTTTTGACACATTGGTTTCAATAACCATACCACCTTGTATTATTTCTTCTAGTACACTTTGTAAAGTTTGCCAATTGAAAATCAGATCCAACTCATTGACCTCTGAGAAACAACGGTCCAAGGCCTCCACAAATGTCTGTATCAAATCCAGAATAGCTAACTCTGATTCTTGATCATCTACAATAAACGTAAAGTACAAAGTAGCATAGTTCTTATAGATGATTTGAATATCTTCATCAAATCCGTTATTCAATAGTGATGGTGGAGTAACCAAGAATGAGCTCTGAAAGTCAGTATTTCTTTGTGATATCAACTCATACACTTGCTCCACAAGTAACTTCTGTTTCGAAAGTTCAACTGGGGTGTAAAATTTGATTAAACGTGGCTGGCATTTCTTGTTGACTATCGTTAATTTGTTAGTAACACGGTGTGGAATACAGCTTCAAATAAGACAGGTGGACATACAAATTAATACTGAATGAATCATTTCCAGTTTTGGGTTTTGTTTAATCGATGATCTTTTTTGAATTATTAATCTTATCATTTTCTTATCTGTGACTTAAGAACCCAACACTGCTAACCTTAAGGGACCAGACCCCAGACAACTTTCCCAAGACAGGCAGAGGTATGAACAGTGCGGTAGATACGAAGCACCCCGAAAGTTTGAGTGAATTTCTAACACAATTGCCACAAATATGTCGTAATCAGTATAATGAAGCCACTGGGTATTATTTGTGGAAGACTCTGAATGCATGCCTATACACCGACAACGACAGCTTGAATTGGCGCAAGATAGTAAACACGTTCAGAGAAGTCAGTGAATCTGAGAAATATGCCAGTGTCTTGCAGGATGACGGCTGGAAAAGGACGTTTATGACACCCAATATGGAAAACAATCACCCGCATTCTATGTGTAGAAGACAGTGTTACCCCATAGAGAACGTCTATGTTTGCTTAACTTGCTCGACGAACCCTCTATATGAAATATGTGAGCTTTGTTTCGATAAGGAAATGCACAAGAACCATAATTATACAAGTAAGATTGTCAACAGAGATGATGGACGCATTTGTAACTGCGGTAATCCATCAGTGTTTAAACATCCAAAGAATGCCTTCCTTTGTAAAAATAAACTAAACAATCAACCTCGAGATTCATATTCCAACAACGAAATTGATGCCACTGCACTACGAACCATGAGCACCATTCTGGACTATATCATTAACGTTCTTTTACAATTCTACGATTACAGAAGAACGGACTCGGGTTTATTAAATGGTAACGAATCAGCTAATGAAAGTATTGATGCTTATCTCGCAGAAAACAACAACAATTTAACTCCAACTTCATCAAGATCGATGCCTCCTCCGTTAGATAATAGCACTGATAATCTTCAACTGCTGATATATATGCAGTATGCGCAAAATAAAAATTTGGATGAAAATTGGGTACTTCAAATACATGAAGAGAAATGTAATATGCATCCAAGAGACCTTGCATCCAAAATAATTCGTATCTTGAACAAACCATCAGAATACGCCATGTCAATTATTGAAAGATTTCAGAAAAGCCAGTCACCAGTAACAATATTAGAATCTGATGATTATACAAAACTCAGTAGAATACACGACGAATTTACTAAAAATAATATTAAGACATGTATTGTACGAATGTGCGATTATTTTAAACAGCAAGTCATTGAGAATTTAGTTGATTGGATCTATATGATAGCAGAAAATACAAATGAAAATGGGAATTTATTGGCACTACGAATGGCATTCTTACAAAGTTGGACTCCAAAACTTAAAGAAGTTTCCCAATTCGAAAAACATCTGCCGAAAAGTGTCAAGAGAAAAATTAATCTGTTTGGACAATGCGTCATTGGTTCAAGTCACAATAAAAATAATAACGATGAAAATTGGTTTAGATCATGGGATATTGGATTTTTGCAAGAAAATATAGATCTCTTCAATATCATGAAAGACTACAATATTGAACTGTTACAGTGCTGTACAAAAATTTCCAATGGTTACCTTTATGAAATAGATGGTTCAAGATTTCAATATCTATTGACAGAATGCATAGATTACTTTTCAAAAAACAGTTTCCAAAAATTTATGTGTGTATTGAGTTGTCTCTTTTCCATTACAGACGCAACTAGAAAATGCTTAGTTATTCAATACTATGATGTGTATTTAAATGTCCTTTCAAAAGCAATAACATCAGATATAGGAAGGCAAATATCAATATTATCTTTATTGTGTCAGTATACTTTCCAAGATCCATTATTTGCAAATCTTGCAATAGAAAATAAATTTGTTGAAAGATCATTAAGATATGCAATTGCTTTAATCAATCTATCCTCAAAAAATCTGAAATTTCCATACAAGATTTCTCTAAATTCAAATTTTAAACTACCCGTGACAACTATTCAAAATAGAAGAAGTATAATCTGCCTAAAGGATATGTCAATTTTATTATCTACTAACACTTTGTCAACTGAGCTACTGGCCGATGAGTCACTCTTAGATTGCATTATAACGTCATTTTCACAGTTTAATAATATCCTTCCATTGAAAAGAGAAACTGCGGAACACGTCGAATTTGAAAATTTCGAGTTTGCTCCATTTTTCTTTTTTTTCTCTTCTATACTTATCATGACAGATAGCTACGTAAGAAACCTTACTCTAGTCACAGACAAAGAATTTAGGACAAATTTCATACATAAAATACTGAATATCGCAATTGAAAAAGAATTTCGCAGTTTAACTATCTCCAATCATGTTACGATAGCTAAACTTGATGAAAATAACAGTACTTCAGTACTCAGTACCACATTGGTGAAATACCCTGAAACCATATCAAATCATTTATCTAACATACTGAAATTCCAAGTGGGGGTAGATACCCAGAGTTTACTGAATCCTATGGTATATTTATTCAAGTACATCATACAATGGTCGCAATGTGGAAGGTATAAACCTCTAAAAGAAGAACTGAAAGACTGTCTTGATCTTTCTAAAATTTTTCAAAACCGCAACAAAGCTCTTCAAATCTCAGAATCATCTTTATGTACGTTAGTATTATTAGGTCAAGTAAATGTTGGATTTTGGGTAAGAAATGGTGCTCCAATTTCTCAACAAACAAAAATGTACACTTCATACAACATGCGAGAATACACTTTTGTTAGTGATATTTTCAATGTTCAATTTAGCATGTGTATGGCAGATCCCAACGACTTTCTAGTAACATATTTTTCTAGGTGGGGACTGAAAAATTGGTCTAACGGTATTCCAGTTGGTGATTATCCTGATAAAGAAACAACAGTAGCCATTGTAGGAGAAGCTCTTTTGCTCCTGATTCAACTGTTGACAGAAGTAAAAAGTTTAGATCTATATTCTTCTGTAGACAGTTTTGAAAGGACGTTAAAAGTGGAAATCATACATGCAATTTGCTTCAATAGTTGCACTTATAGTGAAATTATGGGATCAATTCCTGAACATATCACGAAGCATTCCGCTTTTGATTGTTACTTGAAATGTTACACTGATTTTTCTGAATCGATAGATCCCAACAAGTCAGGTGTGTTCACTTTGAAAGAAGAATATAAGGATGAAATTGATCCATATTATTATGGACTGTCGTCTAATAAAAGATACGAAATTGAAAAAGGTATCAGAACAGATATGATGAAAGCAAAAAATTTAAAATATGATCAAACATTTATAAAAGTTAAAAATGTCACCAAAAATATTGAAAACACCCAATTCTCTAATCTATTTGCTATTACCTCCACAGATACTTTTGGTATCTTTTTAAAGTATACGTTAGATTACATAATAAAATACAAGAATGACTATCTTCTACCAAGAATTGTTCACCTGGTTCATACTGCAATAGTTAATAATCTCAATAGTTTTGGTGAGGTTTTTTGGAGAGAATATTCTGTTATAAGCACTGAATTTTATCATTATTGTAGCATTGGATCGCTTTTATATTCTTGCCTATTAATAGATGAATTTTTGAACATGCATGGTGAAATTAGAGAGATTTTTCACGTTCTAAAAACAAAAGCTCCTCATATTGATATAGATGGTTATTTATCAGAGCAGGTTTCTTCTTATAATTCCGATGTTATATGGAATACCGCCGAAAGTGAAACACTCAAAAACTTTGAATTGGAGAAGAAAAAGAAGAGAGCGAGTGCACGCAAAGAAAAAATAATGAAGAAACTGTTAAAACAACAACAAGAATTTCTAGAAAATAATAGAGAAACTACAGCTGATGAAGATATTTCAATGGAGTCATCGATAAGTATATCCTCGCTGCCGAAATCATGCAGTAGCATATCCACATATTGGAAAGTCCCTGAAAATTATTGTATATTTTGTAAGATGTCCAAAGAAAACGACACTTTTGTATATTTTTCTTTCCAAGAGACGAACATCTGTGACCACAGCGGCATGTTTGTTAATGATGCCGAGAATACTGAAAAAAATCGTGGTAATGTCACCAAACTAAACTCGGTAATTCTGAAGGAAAAGCCTGTACTAAGAGTATGTGGGCATGCTTCTCATATAACATGTTTAGGTAAACATATGAGAAGTGTGAGGTCAGTTCAAAGTCAAACAACTAAAAATATTCCAACAGCTTTCGGTTACGGTTTGATATATTGTCCAGTGTGTAATTCGTTGAGCAATTCATTTATACCCGAAGTTGAACAATATACACCAAAATATCTGGATGATTTTTTCAACAAAAACATTAAAATCTCTAGCCCAGTACGTGGAACAGGCTTGTCTTTGCCTTCTAATATTAAGAAAGAATCCATTTTCATTTTCAAAGACTTGTTTTCCCGAACAGCATCTGCCAAATTAAACTCTTACGGAGTCATCAATAGTTTACTTGTCAATACCGCTTGTAATGCAGAATTGTCATTCAGGTCAGCTCTATCTCCATTTAGTGTATCAGTATTCAAAGACCAAATATCAAGTCAATGTGCATTAAGTTTAGGTCTTTTAACAGAACTAAAATATCAAATTTTCGATACTGATCCCACGGAACTGCTACCACTAGAAAATTGTATTTATCTTGAAGAAATAGATTGGTACCGTTCCCTACTAGAAAACATAAACGAAAATCTTTTGATATATGTAAGCACACTTTTTGAAAGAACAAAAAGTGCTTCAATTGATGGATCAGAATGTTTTTTGAAGATAATAATGATGCATTTACTACAAGATTTCTTAAGAGTTTGCAGCAATTTTTCCTGTGTTTTGGACTATAAGAAATATATCAACCTCTCATCAATTAATGCAGATGATTCACAATTAAAGCTTTTAGGTGAACTGACCGGTATTTACTTGGAAAACTTGTCTTTGAAGACATATGAAGCCACAGAAAATGCTGCACATCGTATTTATTTGTACATGCTGGAATCATTAACAATTTTTATGAGAAGAAGTTACATTATATTTTTGAGTAGATACCCTGATGAGATGGAATATGTTGTTCTTAATGATTGCAATGATATGGAACCAATTAATGAACTCGAATTTTATTTGCAAAGGTTCAAATTGAGTCATGTTGGTAGATTTTCCCACGTAATGACATTATTTCTAGAAAAAATCAAATTCAAAGATTTGAATGACTTTTTAGAGAGACAATACTCAAGAGAAGCAGTTATTCAAAATTTGACCTCGTTGAGCTTCATTTCGCCTGAGCAATTGAGCTTGATTTCTTTACCTCATAATCTGTCAGATATTTCCCTTCAACTGGAAAGAAACCATAATATGACAATGTTAAAAAGTGAATTGGCGATATGTTTATTCTGCGGTGAGTTTTTAAACTTTCAGCGACAAGTTGCGTTACATAAATTTTCATTAGGTGAATGTGCGAATCATTGTAGAAATAAATGTCCATATGCATCGACTGTTGGCATGTTTCTTGTTGTAAAGAGTAACGCAATTTTTCTGTCGTATGCTGATAGAGGAACGTTTATTAACACGCCCTATCGAAATGTCTATGGCGAAAAAGATTTGGAATTCAAATATGACACGCCTGTGTATTTAGATGAGCAAAAGTATGAAACCTTAATTAATAAGGTCCTATTAGGTAATATGATTCCACACATTGTCTATAGGAAATCTGACGGTAATGCTGATCTGGGCGGATGGGAAACATTATAACAATCATTGCTTGCTTTATTTGAGATTTGAAAGAAATTTCATATTTATTTATAAATTTGTACTTTTAGCTTGGAATTAAATTCAATTATCTATAATTACATAACTTCTAAATAAAATTTCATATATATATATATATCAATTATTTTTCAATCATATTCATATTACTTTCATTTATGAGACAGTAGTTTTCTCCAATTTTTCAGTAACTTGTTCAACAGTGGATCCACCATTTTCAACAGTTGCATTTTGGGCACCTGGATATCTGGTACCTTTATTCTTTGGCTTCTTAGCCTTTTTGACTTGTTTGACCTCAACTGGGTAACCCTTTTCTTGGGCTTCTCTGAATTCAGGGTTCTCTTCGTACTCTTTGATCAATGGAGCTAAGAGAGTATTAATTGCATCAGCAACACCACTTTTCAAATCTGGTGGTGATAATTTTTCTTCTTTGAATGCAGTCTTTAAATCTTCAAAAGAGGTGAAAGTAATTGGACCACCAAATTTCTCTGGTCTATCAATGAAAAATTCGAAAAATCCATCACCATGCTTCAATTCTTGAATTGGGGCAACGATGAACTCCACGAATGACAATAAACCGTTTTCTTCAACGTTACCGGGAGCACAAAAAGCACTATTAATTTTCTTTTTAACAATTTTTGGTTGCTCTAATAAATCAATCTTGGAGTTTGGATCAGAAGCAGACATTTTACCACCTTGACCTAAACCTGGTACCATTGGATTCATTAAATGTGCTCTCTTCTTGTAACCTATACTTTGTAAATTTTCTTCTGCTAATACAAAAATTTTTCTTTGATCCACACCACCAAATTGACAATCAACTTTTAAGTATTCTTCATCTAATGCTTGCATTAATGGGTAGATTAACCCACTTAAGAGTGGATTAGCAACTTGTTTAACAACATCAGCACCGGCTCTTTTGGCATCATTTTGAGAAACAATATTAGACATTTTGAAAATATCTAAAGTATACTCAGCACTTAATTGATAAGAGGAACCAACAACAAAATTTAACTTTTCAATTGGAACATTAAGACTTCTTAAAATAGCTTTGATAGCTAATTCGTAATATTTGGCTCTGTAATTAACAGTTTCTAAAGTAGCCTTCATATTATCTAAGAAGGCATGTAAGTCAGCTAATAACACGGTAACTTCAACCCCGGCTTTTAGAAAATGAGCTAACTTGGTCATTGGAACAAAGTAACCACAATGTGGTTTACCAGTTGGTGCAGTACCCCAATATAATTTTAATGGTCTTTTTTCAACTTCCAAGACATTCTTGATAATTTGTGGGTTTAAGACTTCTTGTAAACCTTTTGTAATTAAGTTGTAGGCTTCTTGTGGATCCATTTCAGTAGACATTCTGATTATATTTCCTTTATTTTTGGTTGGTACTGGAGAAGACACAAAAAAAGAATAACTTTAAATTGAGTATACAAATCAAATTATTTTTTTTTTTTTGAAGACCCAAAAACAAATTTTTGAGATGTTTTCTACAAAATGGAATAAAATAAAAGCTTCCCGAAATGGAAATTTCATTTTGGTGTAAAGATTTTTTGAATAAATTCTCCAAATTTAGGGTTTACCAAGAATTTAATAAGCTTGACCTCTTAGTTTTGACTAGGGCTTACGTTTCTTATGGCCCGATCTTTTCAGGAGTTTATCTTTTTTGACGAAGTGCCTAGAAATGTGGAAGGGAATGCGGGGTGGTTATTATTGAAAAGAAATTTTCTTGCTGATAATGTGCTCTAAACGAGGACAGCAAGAATTGTTCCCTTTTAGTTAAGATTAAGTGCAGTGTTGTTTCTTTTACAGAAAATTGGTACGTGGTTTTTCTGGAGATTGGGGCAACAAAACTGCGGGGTCGGGCTCAAATTTTTGATACGCTGATGCAAAAGAAATTCAAGTACCAAAAATTACCCATTTGGTCCTTTTTGCTCGAAAATTGTATGTGATTGTGTCCGGCATTTTAATCAGGCAAAATGGCCCAAGTTTCTCTGGTCTTTAGTATATAATTATCCAATAAATATTGATAAACTTTATCTATTTTCCATTTTTTGCTGCATTAGCATTTCTTCTGATTCGTTTTTCAAAAGCTGTAAAGGCTTTTTGTTCAACTCTCATTAATTTGAGTGTTTCAGCTAGACCAGGACAAATTCTTTTGCGAATTATTCATTCATTTAAAATTGATAAAATTTTCCTAAATACTTCAAATCCATTCCACGTTCTTTTATAGCTCGAAAACTTTAGTTTTGTAATATCAAGAAAGAGAATACTTTGGTTAAAAAGAGAAAACAACAACAAGCAAGCTAATCATTTAAGAAGCTTTTTCAAATAACCACATTGAATTGTTTAGTAATCTGTTAGTAATTTTTTTTTTCATATTTAACAGTAATCAGACCAATCCTTTTCCGTTATATAGGAGTAACTAGCTTAAAAAAAAAAAATTGTATCAGGCACTATTAATATCCAATCATTTATTTCAACCATGGACTCATTGTCAAAATTGAAGAAACGTGGTGCTGACAACATTGGCAAAGTTAAACGCTCTGGGCGGTATTTAATGGATAAATACAGTCCATCCATTTTGCCTTCATTTCCTCTATGGGATGATTATCATGCTACTAACAATAGTAAAGGCACTAGTAACACATCAATGAGAAAAGGTAAACTTCATCAGCAAGTAATTGAAGAGGACAAAATTTTTCACTCTAAATGTAACAGCTATAAACAACATAGTACTGTAGATAGTACTTCACAATTTTCATTGAATTCTGATCAACAGACTCTAAACGTGAACAATGCTAGTACAGACAATTTTAACAATGACGTGTCCACACTCAATCCTGAAAATAAGTTCTTTACCTCCCCGACGAGAAGATCTACCTACGAATCCTTTAGTTCTTCACATACGTTGAATAATAGTACGAGTAATATTGAAATCAATAAGGATATAAGAGAATCCAGCTCTTCAGCGAGCAATAGTTCAAGAACTCTCACTCCTCACTATACTAAAAAGTTTGCTCGGACTGAATCATTTTCATCAGTGGTATCATCATGTCCTACACCATTTGATAATGATAAATTGGAACTTACTGCTATCGATAGACTCGATTTCCTAGTAAAGAAAAATGAAAATATTCCAAAACATCTTTTAAAGCCGGACCAGCGTATCAAAGAAATCATTTGTAATTTCAATCATGATGTTGCTCACAATGAAGGTCAAGCTAGGTTGCTAAACTACTACGAACTACCATTCCCTTGGAGAGAAAATCGTTACATCATATCAAATTACAGATTTTATAATTCACATACAAAATCGCTTCTTTCCATCATTAATTGGTATGGATGGCATAACGAAACATCAAACATTTGGTCACACTTATTGGGTGCATTTTTTATGTGTTATTTAGCGATTTATAGCTTTCCACATTCAGAAATCTTTCTTTCGGAAACCATTCCTGGAAGCGCAAAATTTATTGTCTATTTATTTTTAGCAGCCTCACTAAAATGTTTGCTAGCATCGGTGTTCTGGCATACATTCAATGGTACCTGTTCTCATAAACTGCGTAGAAAATTTGCCTGTGTAGATTATAGTGGTATTACAATTTTGATTACGGCATCGATTTTAACAGCAGAATTTGTTTCCCTGTATGATCATACGATACCCTTATGTCTCTACATGGGTATTTCACTAACATTAGGTTTTGTTGGAATATTTTTAAATTGTTCCCCAAAATTTGATTCACCAGAATCAAGGCAATTAAGGATCAGTTTTTTCATTCTTTTAGCAAGTATGGGAATCTTATCTTTTTTACATGCAAGTTATCTAGAATCCTGGAGTTTTGCCATAAACTTATTATCTCCCATCACCAATAAATCAGTTGTGTGGTATTTAGTTGGTGTTTTATTTTATGGGTCATTTATTCCAGAAAGGTTCAGAACAGATTACAAAATTGATGACCGCATTCCTACACAATTCCAATTAGCAACAGATTTAGACATTATAACGAAAGATAAGTCCAAGCATTTCAGACCAGAACCTACTTCTCATCACAGACCAAGAAGAGGCTTACTATCACTCTGGTGGGTGGACTATGTTGGTTGCTCGCATACTTTTTGGCATATTTTTGTTGTGCTAGGTGTGATTGGACATTATAAAGCTATCATGGATATGTTTGCTTCCAAATGGTTACAGCAAAATTCGCATTGAAATGTCCTCTTGATAAAAGTTTTGATATTTTATCCCATTATCAAATATTGATGATTTATGAAAATTTTTCATATATTTTTTTTTAAAATATATATTTTAGATAATACCCTGTATTTTTATTCTTTAACTTCACACCCCTATGAACACTAACGAAAGATTCAATTCTATTTTTGAGAAGGAAAGCGCTGAAAACTGTAGAATGACCTTTAGTTCAAATGAAACTATGATTTATTTATAGTGTAAGGAATATTGAAATTGTAATTGAAAGATAAGATCCCCTGATATGCCTCCTAAGCTTTTGAAGTCGTCTGTAAGAAAACGCAATTAATCAGTGAATAATATTTTTAAGCTTTGAAGAACAAGAAGGAAGCAAGAAAAAAGGAAATATTGATAGAGCATGGCAATATATATCAATCACACACTTTTTACCAGCAACTCACACCTTATGACAAAAGTTAGTTAAATTTAGTTACTAGAGATTTCCTAAAGATATGCTACAATCATCAAGGTCTACAGCTCTTGCTATATTCCACATTAAAGGATTAGAGGACAGTTTATTAGCAAAAGATAGTCCAAAAATATATTGGACGAGTCCGGAATCGAACCGAAGACCTCTCCCATGCTAAGGGAGCGCGCTACCAACTACGCCACACGCCCACTCATAAAAGATGATTTTTCAGTGATATTTATATTAGTAGGATAGAGTACAGTTTTGTTATCTCTAACGCATTCTCATCCTTAAGAACAGATGTCATTTCAGGATCTTGTTTGAATTTCATACTTGTATTAGAATTCATTTCTTTTATATGGGTAAATGTTCTAGAGAAAATAGTATTGGAATTATAATTTTGGATTTTTTGTCCTTCTCTATATATTATAGTTAATACATAAAAGAGAAATTCAAACAAGTATTCAGAAACAACGTTTCTGTCTTGTCTATTTATATTGAAAGAATCAGATGAATAGAATATTCTAGATAGTAGTCATCTTGATCCAAGTTACCAAAATGGAAACCTAGTCATTAAACGAAATTTCTAGAAATATGAATACTATCAAATGTGTTTCTAATAATAGTACTGACACACATTTAATAGCATATCTCCTGACTTGCTATCTGCATATACCACCTGATTTGTCTACTATCACATGAATAAATGCCTCAATGTGTATTTCCATCACATCCTGTTCAAAGTCAACCTTGTAGGCTGGATAGCTACTCGTAGTTACCTTTTTTAACTAAAAACCTTTTATTGAGCTTTTGAAATTTTAAAAATATTGGAATATATGAGTAAATTGATAGGTGAAGTATCAATCAATTATTTGAAGTTGTGGGCTATGAAGAGATATTTTTCCAATTCACCGGATTTTGTGAAAAATCTGCGATGACTATGAAAAATGGAAAATATTTTTATTTCGAAATATATCTTTACTTCATATATAATACATCAAGAAGTTCCATTCATAATTCTGATATGAGTAAACTATACCAGGAAACCGGTAGCTTCCACTAAAGAGCTGTACGAAGGAGAATCTATTAGCATATATTATGGGTTGGACAGGTTTTTGCTGTACTAAAAAAACTATACCATTTACAAAAAATGTAGATAAGTTAAGCTCGATTCAATTTTTATGGAATTTAGGTATAGAAAAACCCATGTTATATGAAAAAACTTGTTGATGTAGAGATCTCACAGGGAAAACATTATTTTTAAGCAGCATACTGATAATATTCAGAGTTTGAGTGGACTTGATAATAGTAGGTGTATGCTATAATCTTGGATATATGTTGTTCTTTTAGAAGAAGAAGTATATAAACTATAATACAGCATTTAGAATAACCATCGCTTTGAAAGCATTTTAATTTAAATACCCCAACTACCCCAATCTCGGCTAATATAGCAACTATCGCGGTATTATTAGGGGTACTATTTTTAGGGATGCTATTTTTGGGGTTTTTGATTAGATTCTAACAATAATTATATTATCAGTTAAAGGATAAAATAGAGCATTTCCATAAATATACCAACAATGTGTGGTTAACTGTTTGTATATATTAAAAGCCTTGGGAAGACTTCAACAGAATCATATTAAGAATTTTTTAGAGAAAAACTAAATTATATTTTGTTGAGAAACTTCTATTGCGATGGAAAATTACATCCACACTATTCCATATAAACAATTTAACAGTAATAAGCAATCAATAAGTAGCATGTTTCATTCGATACATTAATATGTAATGCTGGAGAAACTACCATGATTAACAAATCACAAAACATGCAGATGTATGAATATGATTTTTACTATCCATGACAGATGTAAAATTAGCAATACTTATCTCTATATATTTCATTTCTTATACATAACAAGAACCCTGGATATTTTATTAGGACTTCATATCGTGGCATTTTTTTACTACTCTTGGTGATTTTTATCAATACTCGATCGAAGGTACATTTAAACATTTACGAAAACAGGTGCACATTTTTTTCGAGATAACTGATTATTGAGATGAGATACAAACGCTAAAGTAATTATTTTCGATTTTTTGCAGGTAATTAACATCCATGCTGCTAATGTTATAGTGCTAATGTGAAAAACAAAAGTGTCATCTCACATAGTTTTTAAAATGAAGCTGAAGTGAAGCTATGATAAAAAAATATGAACATGCTTTAGCACAGCCTGACGAACGTTAACCCACCAAATCTCTCAACGATTATATCGATTCTATAATTGCTATTTTCTGTATGTAAAGAACTCTTGCATTCAATATAATATAAACTATTCGAGCAGTATCAACTGAAAATGTCCATGATCATAGCAAAATATTAGTACTCAATTGCTTGTATCAGTGACATTAGTTTCCATTCTTTTGGATTGAGATGTTACTACGTATTTTATCCGTTTCAGCAACTGTTTCATCAACTGTTTCAGCAACTGCTTGGGTTGGCTTCTGTTGTTCATCTGTGGAGTCGCACACTTGAGAATTCTCATCATTCATATTATTTTCATCTTTCTGAATCAATTGTTGTTGGTCATGGTGTGTTAGAGTTGAGAACTCGTTAGATTGAGAAAACTCAGGTGTAGTTGAATTTCCAACACTGTTTTCAATTTTCGAAATTTTGGCTGGACTGGAAGTTTTTTGTGGACTAGAGGGCGCCACTGTGAGAGGAAGCTTCATATAATTATCAAGTTTGTTTGGACTATTAGGAGCCGATATTGTAGTAGCTTTATCTGGTTTCAAATTATATGCTGGTTTCAGTTCTTCTTCAATTTCATCAATAATATCCCAAACTATATCATTTGCAGTTTGTTCCATATGTAGGATATCCAAAGTCTTTACATTCTTGTTAGCATAATTGTCTTTGTATTCATTGAGAATGCTTTCGTAAAATTTCAGTTGATTTTTCTCAGTAATTATTTTCGCTTGACCACCATTAAAACAGCTAACAGTAGGATAGTAGCCTAATCTATTATTATTAACATATTTATTTCTTGCAATAAGACCTTTTCTGGAGATTTTTTTTTTAAGTTTTGCATGAGCATTGTAAGCATTATCCATTGTAGATGCATGGTTATTCGTGGATGATGAGAAAGATTGTTTATTGTCGTTATTAAGTGAGTTATCCTCAACTGATGGATTGACAATTTCACCATTCTTCCAGTAGCCATAGTAAAACTTTTCATTATATTGTAACTCACTGAATGGTGGTAAAAACGGTTTTAAATTTTCGAAAGCATTACCAAGATATCTGCCATTCAAGTATACAGAGAGATATGAATCATCCAGTGAGTAAAAATCCTGCCTTTCACGAGAATCTGATGAATAATATTCTGGCTTCGTTGTCTTGACATAATCAGTGGCTTCAAAAAATAACTGATTTTTATATCTGATCGAAATATTATCTCTTATTACATCATTATAGTCAATATCCTCCAGTAGAGCTAGTCTGAAATCATCTCGAGAATTTTTCTCTGTTTTATGTCTTTTCTTAGTGGTGTTGAATTCATCATGTGAGATATTATCACTTTCAATTTTTTCACCTGACTTACCGTTCATAACATCCCTCATAGCATTGATCCTTCTCATTGTGTATTCTTGGGCTTGTTGGATCTGTACTTCTCTGTTAGGTAAATGTAATATGAAACTCAATACATCACCTTCTTTCAAAGTATTTGTAGTAAGCACACGTTTCAATTTGCCTTCGAAGATGGATTCTAAATTCTGATCTCTTATTCCATAACCATAAGTATCAAATCCTACTGGAGATTCTAAACTCGCTTCTCTTCTAGAAATACCAAATCTGAGGTGCGGACTAGAATCAATTGCATCTTTTTTAGCCATCTGGGATGTTTCATTAGTTGAGACTTTTGTTCCACCTTTGATCACTTCAACCTCCCAATAGTTGAGGCCCTCTTTTAAACAAACATCACAACGTGTTGTTCTCCAACCCATCTTCTCAGGAACACCGACAACTTGGTTATCATTATCTTTCAGAAGAATACCAGCAGATCTATCCATAATATTCCAACCCGCACTTTTGTATGGGTATTCTGTGGTACAATAACCCAATTGTTTAAACTCACTGTTGGGAGCGCATGGATAATATATGAAATTCCTCTTGTTCAAAGGTATATCTACCGTTCGAAAGAAAGATTCAGTAACTTCTTCGAATTCAGGAAATTTGGGCCTTAAGATATCTACACTAGCATTTTTGGTAGATTGGTAAATGAAATCATTGGCATGGTAGGGTATTACACCTGGTTTCATTCTGTGTTTATAGCTATTTTCTACTAAAGTAATTTTTTTTTCCGCTATAATTTGAAAATTGCTAAACTCATTGTTCATTAATAAAGCATCTTTGTTCACTAATTTTGCAGCCATCCCAGTTTAGCGACCATGCTAAATAACAGCCAGAAACGGCGTAAATTAGAGCCTAAAAACATTAGTGATTACAAAAACGGTGGTACATTCACCAATTTAGAGAATCTGCCGAAATCTAGGTTTGCTTGTAAGAGATGCAGATTGAAAAAGGTCAAATGTGATCAAGAACTGCCCAGTTGTAAAAACTGCTCCAGGGTTCATGAAACTTGTATTTCAGTGGACACCGCCACAGGTGAGGATATCCCAAGATCATATATTTTATTTCTGGAAGATAGAATATCTAGCATGATACGAAAATTGAGTGAACAGGGCATCGATCCGTCGACACTCGATTTTAGGCTTCCAGTAAGTAGTGAGGATCCACCATATAATGTTACTGATGGTATTACTTATTCACAAGATGTCATTTTAGGTTCCTACTTGATGAGAAGAGGTCAAATTTTAAAAGGCGAATTTGATAACTTGCCCGTGGTACCTACTATTTCTACAAGAAATGTTGCTTCTACAACAACTGATAACAAGAATGAATCCTCTAATCAATCTGAGACAACGGCTTCTACCATTATTCCAGAAACTGCATCAGCTGTTAGGTCAATGAAACAACCGTTTGAATATCAAGAGTCCAATAAAAATATTTCACAAGTTGCTCCTGAAGAGTCTGATGCCTCTAAATCATTTCTTGGGGATTCTTCTGGTATCTCGTTTGCCAAATTAGTCTTTACAGCTGCTAACGTCTCACCGAATATTCTGATTAAAGACTCCGATAATGACATTAAGAAGAGAGAAAAGAAACTAAAAGAGTACCAAATTGCTGAGACAACTGAAATTTTTGATCCCATTGCACTTCCGACAAGAAAAGAAGCTGAAAAATTAATTATCAGATATTTTGTGGATACGAATGCTCAGTTACCTATGCTTCATCGTGAATTTTTCTTAAAGAAATATTTTGAACCTATTTATGGTCCTTGGAATTCAAACATTTCATTAGCTTCTGATATGACAAAGATAAATAAAGAATTCAAACTACCTGAAAATGCTTATTTCACTCCAGAGAATCAAGATGGAAGTCCGACAGAAAACCTAACAACACCTTTGTATGATATAATTAAAGGTTTTGCAACGGAAAAGGAAAAAGAGAGTTACAAGATACCTGCCAGATTCAAGATCCCACTTTTTTTCCTTAATATAATATTTGCAATTGGTCATACGACTCAAGTTTTGAAAGCGAATAATATGAAAGTTGTTACTTTTAAAAGGCGAGCTTTAAGCTTTAGTAGCGAAACATTTGCATCAACTGACAAGTTAGAAACGTTATCAGCTACTTTGTTGTTAACAATGTATTCATTAATGAGACCGAACATTCCTGGTGTTTGGTTTACCATGGGATCTGTATTGAGATTAACTGTGGATTTAGGTCTTCATGACGAGAAATTGAATCAATCACATAGCGCATTTGATAAAGAAATGAGAAGAAGATTATTTTGGTCTGTTTATTCTCTAGATAGACAGATTTGTTCATATTTTGGACGACCATTCGGCATTCCTGAAGAGAGTATCACTACGAGATTCCCAAGTATGTTGGATGATTCCCAAATTGTTGCTACTGATCCTGATGTTACTGATTATTCAGATATAATCAATTACACTTCAACATCTAAAGTCATTGCCCTTAATATGTTTAAAATAAGAAGAATTCAGGCAAGTATAGTGAAAGTTTTATATGCTCCTCATGCAGAATTACCGCGACAGTTTCAAGATATAGAAACATGGAGATCTTCTGTTTTGGAAGAGTTAGATCACTGGTATCATAAGGAGATTCCACAATCATTTGAAAGTATGAACTGTAAATTTAATACTTTTTTCTTCCATTTAAATTACCATTACTCCAAGAGTATCTTATATGGACTATCACCTAAATGTCCAGTACTGAATGAAAAGGCGTTTCAAATCGTTTTCAAGAGTACAAAGGGTACCATTGATGTTTTCCACAACCTTTGTGTTAAGAAAAAACTGAGTTATACATGGGTAGCTGTACATAACATGTTTATGACAGGTATGGCATATTTATACGTTATTTATTATTATTCTGGTAATTATATTTTTGAAGACAAGAAGACAGTGAAGCAATATACACATAAAGTTTTAAATGTGCTGAAAAATCTTGTAGGTACATGTGAGGCAGCTAATAAATGCTATAAGACATACAAGATGTTATGTGCAGTCGTTATCAAGATTAAATTTAGCGGTAGTAGTATCAAGGATTCGTATATTCCCCATCCCGAATATTTTGGTAATGACGATATTAGACGCGATGGCAACATTACTAATAGTGATAATCATATCAAAGGTCATTCAGAAATTTTGTCAAATGCGAATAATATCACCAATAATGAAATTCAAAACATGCCACAAGTTGCGGGTACAAGTATATCTAGAAATCTTAGTAGCTACTCCAGACATAACGATGGGTCCCAAATGACTCGATTGAGCCCCATGGAACCTGAATTGACTGATACGTCGTTGGAAGAATTTTTCAGTACTTTGACGAAGATGCAAAATAATATCGATACGATGCAATCTGGCGGTACCCATGATACCACTTTTCAGACAGCAAACGCACAACAGAATCAAGCAACATCTCTGCTCTCTGGACAAGAAGAGATGCCGTCGCATGCAGCCGGTGGCATGGTGAACTTTACAAATCCGGAATTATTACAGACACACCCGCTGCCTTCAGCCGGTGGAGCAGCACCCTTCCAGGACAGCGCCATGACAGACCTGCTGTTCCAAGTCACCTCCCAGCCAGTGTGGGACGAACTATTCGGCAAGATACAGCCGCATCCGCATTTACATCCGCATCCGCATCCGCGTCCGCCGGAGGAAGAAGATCCGTTTCGGCTGTTCTGAGGTTACCCGAAGTTATTGAAATTTCACGATTTCGAACAATATGAGGGATTTCCAGCCATAAATAGCTGTCTTATACAAAACATCCCCCGTAGATATATACTTCTAATTAACTACATTTCTGCATACCCACTCAAGTGTAAGCTGGTCGTTCATTTTACTCGCTGTTTGCTTCACACGTTCTGAAAATGCCGGGGAGGGCGCAAAGATCCCAATTACCAAGTTTGACTACTTCTAAAACTATGTTGCTCAATATGGCCTCTTCAAGGACGATTTGGCTCAAAATGGACTACAATCTGGACTTCATAAACGAACCTTTTGCTATCAACTTTGATGAAATGGATAATATCGATGACTTGAAATCAAAGATACTGAAAAAGTTGAATAATGATAGATTCACCAACTTTAACGATAATGCTTCCATTGCTATTGGGCTGTATAATATCAGGGACAGCGATATAGATATACAGAATAATGCTAACGAAAATTGTTCTTATTCGAATAACAATCATGCTAATAGCTACCCATTAGAATCACCTGTAAGCCTCCATAGCAATAACATTAATTTTCTTTCTTCTAAGGATCCAAGTGCTTCACCACTAGACCACCTATCATTTAATCCTTCAAATAATGGTAATTTTGGTTTTCAAAATACTAGTTCAACGTCTTTGCAACCGAATGAAACGAGTCCGAAAAGGATTCATTCCTCTAGTCCAAATATACCAACACCTTTGAAAACTAATTTGGCATCCAAATTCAATCTATCGTCCATGCCAAATAGGAAACCGTATATTAAAAATTCTACAACTATTAAATCACATAATCACAGTCACAATGATATTAATATCGACAGCAATAATACAAATATCACAAATAACAGTAGTATTAATAATAACAACAGCAACATCATCTTCAATAACAATTTAGATGATACAAATAATGTAAATAATAAAAAATCCTTTAATCGTGCAATGGTAATGCCCGCATATTCAAAATCAGTAAGTAATATATTTCATTCCTTTTCATATTCCAATCTTTCACAACCACGAAAACCATTGAAATTCAATTCAGAAATTATTAATGATAATATAAGTAGAATAATTTTCCAACCAGATCAACTAATAACTGAACTATATTTAAATATTTTTGGGTCTTTGGGTCAACAATCATCCCAGCAACCTTTATTAATATTCTCAAATCATAGTTTATCTCTAACACATAGTCGTGGTGATGATGATGATAGTACCTCGAATAGTAGTATGATGGCAAATAATGACCAGATTTATAAACTTGACAATCTGAATGTGGCAGATGAGATTAATAACAGTACCAGCAGTAGAATGAACTCTAATGATCCATCTCCACATACATATGAATTGCGTCAAGGAAATATCGATGCATCTCCATCAAATAGGGATTATAATGGACTTGAGCAAGATAACATTGATAATAATAACATCAGTAATAGTAACAATGATGAAATTAACCATATCGCTAGTAATTCAACACATGGTTACAATTATGAGACAGATGAAAATAATAATGATAATATAGAGTCACCAAAGCAAGCCGTATTACTACTACCCAAAGATTATTATAAAAAATTTCACACTAATGGCGGATTGGTGGATACAGAGTTGCATGATACAAATAATAACAAAAGCTTATTAGATGAAAATGATTTTAGTACTTTCAGAGATCCAAGATCATTACTACGAACTGCAAATGCAAGTCCAGCATCTTCAACTTCAAGTTTAATAAATTTAGCTAAAGATGTTTCATATCCAGATGATGATGAAACCTTTGCCACTCGTTTATTGCCACCACTGAATGAACAGGAGGTTGGAATAATTAATGTCCATTTAGATGATTGGAGAAGACAACAACAAAAGTTACCACATAAGATTCTGGTAAATGATAATATAATAGTTAGTCATGGGGACAAAAATCTTACCACTAACCGCAATACCGCTACAACTACTGATACTAATGCACGCAATAACTTTGTAGATGGAAAATCTGAACAAAATCTTGATACTACTTCGTACATTAATTTGAATAAAATCGACAATCACGTTGTAAACAATAATTCTAATAATGCTCCTACTACTACCCCCACCAAATTTACACCTCATTATTCAAATGAAAACCATATGAATAATGGTCATTATCAAGAACATGAGAATCATTTACATCATGGAGGTGTTAATAATAGAAGCAATACCAATACTAGTACCAATACTAATACTAGTACACATACTAACACTAGTACCAATACCAATACTAATAATAATAATATAACAAAGCCAACCCCACTTAATGTCATTAATTATAATAAAGCAATCAATAATTCAAGAAACAATACAAGTGATAAAGTTTTCCCTAAGATCAATGTTTTAATTGTTGAAGATAATGTCATTAATCAAGCCATTTTAGGTTCATTTTTAAGAAAGCATAAAATATCATATAAGATTGCTAAAAATGGTAAAGAAGCAGTTGATATTTGGAAAGAAGGTGGGTTGCATTTAATTTTCATGGATTTGAAACTACCTGTCTTATCTGGTATAGCAGCTGCCAAACAAATTAGAGATTGTGAAAAGAAGCAAACTCAATCAAAAAGTGCACCAGTTATTATTGTAGCGTTAACTGCATCTAATTCCATTGCGGATAAGAGGAAAGCTTTAATTTCTGGTTGTAATGATTATTTGACCAAACCAGTTAATTTACATTGGTTAAGTAAGAAAATTACTGAATGGGGGTGCATGCAAGCATTAATTGATTTTGATAATTGGAAACAAGGTCAAAGTAGAATGTCAGATAATGTATTAATACCGTCGCCTAAGAAAAATAAAACAATCGTAAAAAAAATTTAATTCATTAATGCAACAAACTACTACAGGACTAAAATTTAAAAAGTATATACTATTATTATTTAGAAGATATAGACATAAACATTCATTCTTTTTTATTTTTTTTTTCGCAACTCTTTTCCAAAGAAAGATCTTGCCGTAAAAAGAAGATCCCATAATCATCTATGTCATGCTATTATGCGGTATCAACTATTTTATATACGCTGGTATGTAGTCTTAGTTCATATAAAAGAAAGACATTTGGGTATGTGTAGAAAATTTGCAACCTATTTGTTGTTTCTTTTTCTTTTCCTTTTCGAAATCTATATGAATGGTTGAGATTCACAACCAGGACAATTATGTAAAATTTCATGTATAAACACATCACAATCTATACAAAAATCTTTCTTACACTCTGAACATCTATAACGAGAACTTGTCAATAATTCATCTGTTTTATGATTCTTATAACCTGGGAATCTTTTTTGACAAGAGAAGCAATCTTCTGTCGGGAAAGTTTCATTAGCGTCCACTTCATTAAATGTCTTTAAGGGTAGTAAATGATGATAGGAACGTGCTAAATGTGTAGATAAGATTAATGTTAGATCACAACAGGGACAGACAGTGGGTAATGAACAAACTTTACTATGACAATTGGGACAAAAATAACCACCATAAATTAATTTTGAATGGCAAGAACAAAATGTCGGTACATTTTCAAAAATTCTTGTGGGGAACCCCATTTTCACTAGAGTGAAACCTTTATTTATCTTATTTACCGGCAAAGGTGTAACAGCATCATCGAATAATTCTTTCAAATGTACTTCATCTAATGCAACTTTATAAAATGAATTATCCCCGAAATTTGTTTGTTTACACAGTTCTTGACAAATAGAAACCTGTGCAGATAGACCAATCACTTTAGCACGTATATTTTCCTTCACCAAAGATGCGATAGTTTGGTGAATATCACCTGGATCTGATGTTGATAATGAACCGAAGATGATTAACACTTCGCGAGTAACATAAGCAGGTACAGGTAACAGTAATCCACGAGCCATTTCTAATGCATTTTGTAAAGAAGGATAACCTTTACATTCTTGTTTCCTGATGGATTTTAAGATATCTAAATGATCTTGTGGATTACCACTAATGGGACTTATTAAATGGGCTAACCCATTTTTCATTGTGATTATGCCAATTTGAGAGATTGGATTTTGATCAAAAAACTCATGTATGAAATCTATCGCATATTGAATCATCATTGCATGTCTATTTGGTCTTAAATCCTTTTCATTCATATTTTCACTACAATCTAACGTCAGAATTAAAGTTCTAATAATACCACGTTGATATGGGGTAACAGTTTTCATTGCTGTTCTCTTTTTTCTCGCCTCTACGATATTAGCCACTAAGGCAGCCATATCACCATCATCATTAACTTTCACTAAATCCCAACTTCTCTTAATTTCATCTTCCCAAGCGTACCCAACTTGAGCCAAAGTCTTTGATTTATCTTTGGAACTGTCATGTCTTCTTAACTTACCCTTCGATTTACCCTTTTTATTTTTCTTCTTCTTTAAATCATCATCCGAATCATCGATGAAATCATCATCATAGTTTAAAACTCTTTTCTTCTCACCACGACTAGTCACCATAATCTTGGCATCGTCATCGTCATCATAGTTGTATTCTACATCAGACATGTCTTGGGAATATAATATATTATGAAAGGTATGGGTGGATCAAAGGGAAAAATGCAGTATTTTGCAGAAACCTGATGAGATAACTTAAAAAATAACTTTTCATTTTTTTATTTTTTATTTTTAAATTTCTTTCACTAAAAATTAAGAGCGTTTTACCAGATGATGGAAGAGGTGTAAGGTATGGTATGACTGGGGAAGGAGTACGTTTAGATAGAGGAAAGTATTGCAAAGGGAAATAGGCTATTTGTATGGTATTTAAGAAACAAAGCTACTAATCAGAGAAACAGCTAAAATAAAAACCAGCAATGTAGGAAGGCGTTCCAAATGAATGTTGATTGTAATAGCTAATTCATTAATTAGCTAATTGAATTTAAACAGGACTAATTAATGTTGTTAAATCAAATTGTGGTTCAATCTAGTGACTTACCCTTAACAGTAATTATTTAATATGCACTATAAGATTGTAGTTTATATTTAAGTGGTGTTAATAAATATTGATATAATATTAATTTAATATTATATTAAATTAATATTTAAGTATATATGTATTAAAAATTGATGTTCGTTCTATTTTATGTTACAATTTCGTTATTCCGATCACTTCAATTTAATGCTTTTATTTACAAAGGTAAATAAACACAATGTTACGAACGGTGAATATTTAGGTAAATATTAGTGAACATGTGAAGTTGAAAATAAAGTGATATGAGTTCACCTGGTTAATTTACGTTATTTTTATTATGACCAGATGATATTATTTAATTGGTCAGTGAATGAATAGATTCCGTTCGTATGCGATCCTATGAGGCAGATAATTATATTTTGT
>PPXN03000097.1:0-25797 GCA_003708445.3 Grigorovia transvaalensis
AAACTCCGCGACGGGGAATTGAACCCCGATCTCGCACGCGACAAGCGCGAATTCTAACCATTAAACTATCACGGATTGTAAGAAAGAAATTAAGAGCACTCACACTGGGGGTCGAACCCAGAATCTTCTGATTAGAAGTCAGACGCGTTGCCATTACGCCATGCGAGCTCGATTTCTTGTTTTTTTCTAATTTGAAATTAATACTAAATACCACTTTATAGGTCACGTGCGCCATAATATATTGGAATATATTACTAAAATGATACAATCAAGTATCAATCACATATCGTTAATTTTAGGTATAAAGATATATTATTTCAGCTAACCGTTTTTTGGGAGAAATCTGCGATTTCAAAATATATTTATTTTTTATATATACTTTAATAAAAAGAAGTTCGATTTATCATTCTATATGAGTGGACTATACCAGGAAACTGGTAGCTTCCACTATCTATCAACATCACGGTTCCAAAATTATAACTCCTAAGAGTCTTAGAGTGTCTACTTAATTTTTAGACAGATATGAGAATGAGAAAATATGTAAGATATTTTGATTCATTAATTTTCAGAACTGGTATATTAATGATAAACGAGGAAACATCTCATAAAATGCCATAAAAAATTTGTATTTTAAGTGGAAGTTTATGCAAAATTATTAGTGTTGCTTTTTTATTATAAAATCATTTTTCAGTTAGATTCAAGATGAACTAGATGGGAATTTTGAAGTGTCAAACTATTTTTAGTTGATTTGTTTTCCAGCATTACCATGAATATGGCTCATCTTTAGAATAGATAACAATTTCCTTTGTCCTAGATACCTTTAACATTACATGATAATTTTTTAAGAAGAAGAATGTATGTTTAAATATATGTTTCAATTTAAACAAGAACAATGACAAGTTTTGTGTTAGGAAACTTTCTGCTATTATGAACAGCGTATTGAATCATTCTAATAACACTTGCAATATATTTTAGACTTCAATGATGCTGCAAGATATCATTCCCATGTAGCACTAAAATTGTTACACAAAAACCTACTTCGAAAAAGACAGTTATTGTATATAGGGAAAATATGTAGAATGTTTGACATAGTCATTTCAAGCTCACTGGCAACTTCATTATTTACTTGCTTCCTTTATCAATTTATGTGCCATAATCATAATACTCCTGAAAACATTTAAAGAGTTAATCCCAGCGCTTATTGCGGATATGATTGAGTTGATGCTTTTATTTTAGCATATAACTTTGTATATCAGTCTACTGTCATTGTAATAAAAGATCCATGAATTGTGTCGATGCTTTGTTTTTTCCTTTTAAGCTCTAAATAAAAAATTTCTTATTAACGTTGCTAAATTGATATTCTGTATTGTATGAGGTTAAGAAAGCAAAATAGAGACTTTTGAGCAATGAAATCAAACTATCTGATCTTGTATCAAGATATTTAGCACACTGCTATCTTTGTTTTCTACAGTCATATGTGTAAGCTCTTTTACAAAATCTTTGGACTGAATGAGCATAAGACATTCTGTTTTCATCTGTATGCACTCATTATGCTGATACAAGGAGTGCAATGACTGTTCTATAAAAGGCTACACATTGATATGGTTTCCATGAACGTTCCATACAATTTTTCGTTTTTCCAACTTTGTGTCATTAAGAATGAACGGAAACTTGAATTCTAACTTAATACACAAAAACATTTTTCTATGAAAACTAAAAAACTGCATACTTTTTGAATTCATACGTAATACTTTTGTGAATTAATCAATAACATAATATAAGATCTAGTATTTTTTAAGGTTATAAAAAAGATTGTTTTCAATTCATATCTTTATCTAACTTGCTATAGTTTTAATTTCTAATTAACACTTTTAACCCAATAAGATGTCTATCCTTACCAATACTAACAAAATGATTACTGAATCTGTGCGAAAAAATAGCACATTACAAGAATATTCATCAAATAATAATTCTGTCAAGCTTCGCAAGGTAAGATTCCAAGATATAAATGATCCAACTTCAGAAGCTAAAGGTGTTAAAAGACAAAAGTTTGGTGCCTTCTTCAAGTCTGTGTTCCACAAACACAAAAAGAAAAAGAAACTGGAGCATGATAATTGCGAATACCAATTTGATGAAGCAACTGAAATAACAATCAAAAATAAAGCCAACATTACCGTGGATATTGAGGCTGAAGAAAATTTTGAAGAAAAGAAGGATGTAATCGATAATAATGAAGATAAAAATAATGAAGATGATAATGATATTAATGATAATAAAAATAATGAACATGATATTGATATTAATGATGACAAAGATAATAAAGATAATAACGATAAGAAAAACAATGGTAATAATAATGGAAAAGAAGTTCATGATACAGAAGATAAGAATCATGATGATTTAATCATGGACAAAACTGAAGATGTTAGTGATACCAGCAAGGAAAGGAACATGGTGGAAGAAATTGAAGAACAAAACCAAGATGATTGTAATATTAAAGGTAATTATAGTGAAAATTCCTATATTCATACCATACTAACCTCAGTTCAGCAATGTATTAACTTTGATAAATTTTGGCAATTTTGTTTAAAAGATCCTAATGAGGAAACTGAAAAAGATAAAGCAGTAATGCAAAATGTAGTGGATTACATCATGGACGATAATGGCAACGAGATAGAAAATGTCAGCAACGAAAAAGCTACTTTGAAAGAAAATACTGAGGATAACAATATGGAAGAGAAAGGACCCGATATAATGAACAATGATATCCACCTCAAGTATACTAATATTGAAGAAGACGAAAACTTCAGTTTTGAAACATTTTCATTCACCAACACAAGGGAGAGTGTGTATGTAACTCCAATCAGTGATCCTGAAGATAATGCTCAAATATCGTTACAGATTGGTGACAATAACTCTTTAGCTGAAGTATCCCCTCTTCGAAAAAGTGAAAAAAGATCTGATCTTAGAGGAAAGGAGGAAGTGAGGAAATTGAAAATGTTTGGATTATGAAAATGTTCTAAATTAAGAGATTATTGTTCTTGAAACAACTATTTGTATATATCAATTGTTAACATACTTGTTTAAAATGAAATTTGTTATTAGTGTGTGATACCCTTCTAAATATGAGAAACAACTTTATCAGAAGGCCCTCTAGTAATATTGTTTATATTTCTTCAGATATTTTCTTTCTTTTCCCAGGTTCTATTTGAAGCTTGCATGTCGAGAGGGTCTATGTAACTGAATCAAGTGTTCTCATGTGACAACTACGAGCCATTCTAAGAATACTTCTAAACAATTTTACAGCATTTTTTTAGTTCGTAGTGCAATGGAGAAAAAATTCTTTTACTAATGCTGTAAAAGAAATAGATCAATCAATAAGCTTTCCCAAATAAGAAGCCAACATCAGCTTGTGTTCATAATGTAATGTGCGTTTCTTTTCAGTGCGTAAAAATGAATATTTTCTTTTTCAAACTCCGTCTATTTTCAGTCACATGATCTGGAATTCTAAAGAGGATTTCACCATGGCAACCATAACTTTCATTTCATTAAGTTTATGTACGGTGTAGTACATTTTGGTTCTCATTCTAGCTTTTACGCAAGTCCCCAAACAAAAGTGTTACTATTTACTCAAGTTATTGAGTTGTTCCCCTGATTTTTCGAAGGAATGGGCTAATATTAAGCGGGAGCAACATGTTTAATCCCTTAATATGAATTTTGTTTGAGTTGATATCCGTCAAGAATCATAACTTAAACAAATATATAAATAAATAAGTTGATAAATAAATAAATAAATTAAATAAAAGGATGGAATAAATAATAGTAATATGGAATAAATAAGATAAAAGAAGTTATTTTCAAGTAAAGGCTACTTGTTTTTTAATTTCTTGAATTGATCTACCAGGATTCAAACCCTTTGGACAAGTCTTTGTACAGTTCATAATAGTATGGCACCTATAAAGTGACATTGAGTTTTGTAATTGAGTTAATCTTTCCTTCTTAGCCATATCACGAGAATCGGATAACCAACGATAAGCTTGCAATAAGACAGCCGGACCTAAATATTCTTCAGAGTTCCACCAATATGATGGACAAGAAGTAGAGCAACATGCACAAAGAATACATTCGTAAAGACCATCTAATTTCTTACGATCTTCGATAGATTGTAAATATTCTTTACCATCTTCTGGTTTCTTATCATTTTGTAAGAATGGTTTAATTGCCTTATATTGTTGATAGAAATTTGTCAAATCAGGTACCAAATCTTTCACGACATACATGTGAGGTAAGGGGTACACTTTCATTGTCTTTGTATCATTTAATTTACAAAGACAAGCTAAAGTGTTTCTACCATTGATATTCATAGCACATGAACCACAAATCCCTTCACGACAAGATCTACGGAATGACAAAGAAGGATCTTGTTCGTCTTTGATCTTGATCAAAGCGTCTAATACCATGGGACCACAGTTATCTAAATCTACTTGATAACTTTGTAATTTAGGTTTCACAGTTGGTGTTTCAGGGTTCCAACGGTAGATTTTTAAAGTCTTTACGTTATTGGCCACTGTGCTGAGAGAACGTTTACTTGCAGATAGCATGACTGTTATTAAATTGATGGAGCTATGTCTTGAATAAAAATATATATACTGTGGTGTGTGTACTTTGAACACAAGGCGGGGCAATTGGTTAGTTGTTTGTATTGTTGTATGAGAACCCGAATTTGATATTTCAGATTTGCTTTTCATAGAAGAAAAACGAATGCGAACTGCGAAGTTAATAGGACGAAATCGGTTCCGTTAGCCCTGTATTGCCGCTAGGGTTTTGGCAAAAACCCGAAGGCCGAAAATCGGCAACGGAGACGGAGCCCTCTTAGGGTTATATCGGCCGGTAGTGTGATCGTTTTTCAGCGGAGTACTTTTGGTTATTCAGGAGCCAGCCTTTCCCAAACTCTATCTGACGCTAGGCTGTCAAATTTTACCCCCAAACGCAAGTGGATCTTGCTCGCCGTATCTTGTATCTACTCCGAATGGCCACTGCAAAGGCCAAAAACCACCTAAGCAGGATGATCAACCATACAGCCTACACTACACGGTCCCGGGCTAGTCCAATCTTCCTCTCAAAAGGGGCCTACCTGGAGGGAACACGCTGGCCAATCTGTCCAGCTACCTTGTCACTCGACACGGCCACCCGTTTCTGGCCTAAAATTGCCAGCCTAACCCGCTTTAACTGAAAATGCAAAATACTTAAAATTTGTTGCAGCTGAAAAAAACTGGCGTTCTCAATTTTTAAGAGACGCCAATCCATTCAAAAACTAAGACTTGCTAAAATATCTACTTTCTTTGATAATATTGTATTAAAAAACTGTACTTTTGCTGTTCTTATTATACTTATATTTTTCTATCATAACATAGTGGTACTGATGTTCAAGCAACTCAATGTATATCATAGAACGTTAAGAAGAAGTTGGCATGTGAAATTCTTAGTTCTGCTGCTGTCAATTATGCTCAGTATTTCATTCTTATTCCCAAACATGGTCCCATGGGGTACAAAAGAGAAAATACCCAAATCTGCAGTACGTTTATTACGTACAAAGAAGGACTTATTGGATATTGACATTTCAAAAGAATTGGAAAACCAAAATTGGGCTACGATGGGTATCGATAAATCTATCAAGGAGTATAATTACACGGAAAGGTTACAACCGGGTTATATACCAAATATTAATATCGATTATGTAAGAAAATTAAAGAAACATAAGGCAAAGGAACAGGCAAAATTGAGATCAAAAGGTAAGAAAAAATGGCAAATTAGTGACAAGGAAAAATTAAATGAATTGAATGAAGCAATCGACTTAGGTTTTGATTCTGCTATTAATTGTGATGATATTGAATATAATAATACCATAGAAAGTTTTAAATCACCAATTGAATTGAAAGTGGACCTTAAATCATTAAGAAAGCAAATGGTTGAGACTGACAGTGTATTCGCTAAGGATTATACCACCGGTGAAGAAAAGGATATGACTGAAGAACATATTTTAAACAAGAGATGGTATGCATTTGGTTCAGCATCAGTTTGGTTGGAAAGTGAAAATTGTTACGTCACTTATACAAGAGCATATTATTCAAGAAGAGAAACTAAGACTGCTCCATATATTTCCATCATTTATGCACAAGCATATGACAAGGATTGGAATGAACTTCATGGTAAAAGAATCTTCTTTAGAGATGTGGATATACCACAATTAGTGAAAGATGAAATCTATCAATTAGAGCAAGAAATGCAAACCAATTTAGATAAATGTATAGAATTCGATAAAGATGATACTTTGAAAATCCAATCTTGTAAATCTGATATGAAAGAAATAAATATGCCAATACAGACTAAAATTGATCAACTTTATAACAGGTACTCTATAACATATCCAACTGCGCTAGATATACCAATTTTCATGGCTCATCTCTATAATGGTCCAGAAGATCCTCATGTTGTATCAAGAAAAGATAATGAAGGTGAAGAACCAATTATTATCTTCAATATGCATTTTTTCAAAGGGAGAAGAGTTCATACATTCATGCCGCATAGGAAAAATTTTAATTTAATTGATCTTGATATTGATGATCAACAATTGAAAAAGATGGAAAAAAACTGGGCACCATTCATTGTACCTGGTACACAAAAATCCAATAATAAATCACCTGGTTATATCAATTTTGTTTATGATTTTAGTCCATTAGAAATTCTTCGTTGTTCATTATTAACTGGTCATTGTAAATTTCTTTTCAAAGCATCCACTTTAGGTTTAGATAGTAAAGGTACAGGTCTGGTGAGAGGTGGTACCCAATTCGTACCTTTACCTGATATAATACCTCAAGTGGAAGGTAAAAATATGTGGCTTGGTTTCACCAAGAGTCACGTCAATGCATGTGGTTGTGGTGATAGATTCTATAGACCAGCATTATCTGTACTTATTGAAGAAAATGGTATTTATCATTTGGAACTTGTAGCACCGAATATTGATTTTATAGAAGGTGCATTGAGTTGGTCCTTGAAGGATTCTAAATGTGGTGGTTATAATATCATTAGTCCAAGTTCTATTGCAAACTGGTTTGTCATGGGGCAGGATCCACATACTAAAAAATTTGAAGATTATTTAGTGTTGACAATCAGTGAAGCAGATGCTATCTCCAGAGTAACATATTTTAGAGGTATATTGAATTATATCTTAGATATTTACAAGACTTCTGCAGTCTACGAAAATTTTGAATTAAAGCAAGATAGTAAATATATGATAGAAAAATCGTCCCAGTGTTTAGATGAACAATTAAAGAGTTATTGTAAAGCATATGGAAAAACACATTGATATTTTACTTTATTTTTCATTTGGGGGTTGGCAAATTGTCATTCTTCTTCTAGAAGTGGCCGATAGGTTTCAAATCAGACTTTAATACATAGAATTATGATGTACATTAAATATTACTTAATTACATATAATAGATAATTATTTATTTCACGTATGAGCAATCTCAGTCACATGAGTAAGATCGTACCATCGTGGACACAACCGCAGGTATTATTAGCAGGAAGATTATTCAATTGGAGCAGTGAAATGGTTTCTTTTCCTGTAGAATAATAATCAAGTAGGGTTCACATATTTTTAGGGTACCAACATTATGAGGGTTCTGAAATGCTAATTTGATTTTCGAATTGTATTTTCTTGCAATTTGGTGGAATCTTGTAATTATGTATGCAATCTAAGTACAAAATATCATGCCAATATGAGTGATTAGATATTAGTATGGGTATAATTAATACTCGAAAATGTAATCATCTTCAATATTGTCGTTGATCTTAGTATCATCAATATTAGCAAGTTGTGCATGTAACCATTCGTTACTTGATTTAAAATCAACATAAAAGCTTTTATCCAATGTGGTCTCTATATCATGGGGTAAATTGGTTAGCATTAAGGCTTGCACCCCATAACTTTCCCAATCTTTACTTGAGAATTGACTAATTAGTTTATATCTTTTCAACCAATCTTGTGAATTGATGATATTCGTATTAAACATGTGTAAGAAAAGGTTTAATTTATGAGATTCGAAAAAGTTGACAAACAAGTCCACAAAGATTAATATTGATGCAGTTTCATAATTGGGTACCTCCATTAATATTAATTTTTGGAAATTTTGGAAAATTTTAGGGCTCATGGTAATTGAAATGGCTTGTAACGCTAATATACCCACATATCTATCATTTAAGGTTAAGTTAAGTATAGAGATAGCCCAATTTCTAATTGTGGAATCATAACGATATATACTTTCCAATTTAGGTATGTTGCCCAATTCTGCTCTTGTGTGATCAGGTAAAGATATTAGGAAATTCTTGTCACTTTTCAAATGACAATTATCGTATTCTTTCACGAATAAGTTTCTATAATATTTGGATTTAAACTGTGAGAAGAAATCATACACGTCTTCCAGATTTGTTAAGCTAGTCTGTAAATTGGGTACTACTTTGTGATAGTGGTTCTTATCAAATACAAGATTTGATTCACTATCGCCGAACTGTCTTTCAATAACTTTAAATTCGTCCTGTGACAGAGTGACACTATCTGTATGTGTTGATATACGACTAGTCTCCTGGATTGACAAGGTTTTATCCTCTGCGGGCGGTGATACGGTCTCAGTGCCATTTTGTGTCGGGATATGAATTTCTGTCACATTAGGGGGGGTGACGTTTTCTTGCGCTCTGTCCCTCTCTGTGTCCTTGATCTCTATAATGTTATTGGTTCTCTTCCTGTTGGAGTTGGTTTTGGTGGGTTTCCTACCGTTTTTGTTGCGTATTGATGATTCCCTTCTGGGTTTGCCGCCGAGGTGCAAACCGCTATCGTTAGCAGATCTCTGTGTGTTTAACACAGAGTCTTTGGCCCTGATCGTACCAAAGGCATCGTCCACGCTGTTGATCCACGAGAAACTCATCTATTACTCTCTCTCTTGTTCTTCTCGATCGGTTGCTACCTGTTAGATGATTTTTACTGAGGCGCTTAATTTATTTAGAGGTTTCGACCACTCACCTTGCGTCCAGCCACGAAGGGGACTGTTGCATACATATACAATACAGCTAGAGATGCATGTATGTAGTGAATATTGATACGGATGTGAGTTTCATTCTGGACAATTGGCCATCTCAGTGGCCTGCCAGCTGCGCTACCAAGAAACTTTCAGTACGTACTGTGAGAACACACAAGAAGACACCCCACAGTGTCAGCCGCTCTCAACACTACCCCACCCATTCAGATCGCCCTCAGACATCACCACCCTCCAGTCCACTACCCCCTCATCAAGGAACCATGACGTCCAAACCCTAACCCTCATGCATCTCAGAGCCCTAAACCCAACACCTCATCGCATCCTTAGGGTACCTGGCCTCATCTTTTCGTTTATTTCCGAATCTTTGCAATATCAAAAAACAGATTCCTAATTAACACTTTTAAGAACACCCTGCTACACAAACATTCAACCCTACGCAAGCTCTGATAACAACAACAAATGTTAGAATCGGTGGCAGCTACACTGCTTAACAGATTGCTAGGCTCATACATCCAGAATTTCGATCCTAATCAACTAAATGTCGGTATATGGTCTGGTGATGTCAAACTAAATGATCTGAAATTGAAGAACGATTGCCTAGATACTTTAGACCTACCGCTAGATCTGGTCCAAGGTGTCTTGGGGAACTTGACTTTGAACGTTCCTTGGTCTGCTTTAAAGAATAAACCGGTGAAAATTATCATTAATGATTGTTTCCTTGTTTGTAAACCAAATCATTTCTATGATGGGAAAAATATGGATGCTCTATTGACCAATCCTGACTTCATTAAGAGACAATTCAATTTGAAATTAAAGAAATTAATGCAATGGGAACTCTCAAAGGAGGCTCTTCTCTATGAAAATAACGATAATAATCTTGATGATGATGATTTTGCCACTACAAATTCTACATTCATGCAATCTTTGATTACTAAAATCATAGATAATCTACAAATATCAATTACAAATATTCATTTGAGATTCGAAGATACAAATCAAATTCTCACTAAATATAACAGTTCCATAGGTATCATCATAAATGAACTATCTGCTGCCTCTGCTAATGACAAATGGCAACAAAGTTTTATCGATATCGCAAATACCGTGACTCATAAGTTGATTAATTTGAATGGGTTATCCATTTATTGGGATACAGATTCCACAAACTCTTTAACTAACATAGCAGATACTGAAAATTTTAAAAACAATATGAGAAATTTCATTTCATCTAACGCCCTGGATCAAGACTCTCATGTACAATTCATCCTGCAACCAATTACTACAAATTGTAAATTAAAGATTAATAAGTTGGGTACCACTAAGAAATTACCTCATATTACAATAGATTTGGTTTGTGATAAGTTTGGTTTGGAATTGAACAATTTACAATACGTGGACCTACTAAATATTGTATCTAACATACATTCACAAAATAAGAAAAGACAACAATTTGAAAAATTGAATAAATTCTCTGAACCAAGCTTCGAAAGACCTAATTTTCAAGTTGATGAAAGTCCGACATTATGGTTCAAACATTTAGCTGAATACGTGAAAAGTGAAGTTCATTTCAAAAGAGAACAATGGTCTTGGGAAAAAATTTATATTAAATGTAAACAAAGGAAAGAGTATATTGATCTTTGGACCCAGAAATTGAAATTACCTTCCATCAATGACCCCTTACCAAAACAAGAGGACGATTTAATATTAGATCAATTGCATCATGAATTACCCTTCGAATTGATCACTTTGTTTAGAATGTTCGCAAAGAGACAATTTGCTAAGGAAAGATTAGCCATTTCCCAGACAAAGGAACAAACTGAAACAAATAAAGAAGATAGAGATACCGGAAAAAATCAATCAGCTGGCTGGTTATCATCTTGGTGGAATAGTGGGAATAATTCAAATGATTCAAACAATCTAATATTAACTGAAGATGAAAAAAATGAATTATATAAGACAATTGAATTCAATGAATTGGAAATTAAGCAAACTACAAATTCAAATATTGATAAAGATTTAATCTCATTAAAAGTAAATGGTGTTTTACAAAATGGATTCTTGAAAATTACTGATAAAATTAATGATTTTACATTAAATGAAACATATTACAGTGATTGTAAAGTGGAATTCAATAAGCGACTAGATTCATATATCTTAGCATTCAAATTAATGGATTTCACAGTAAGGGATAATTCACCAAATACCTTGTACAAAAATATTCTAACATCAAGAAAAATATCAACAAATATTATTGATATTGACGCTATAGTGAATGGTATTGACACTGGAGATGATGAAGATCTACCATTGATTGATTTCTTCTATGAATCTAATCCAATAGACAACCTTGTTGATGCAAGATTGATTTTCAAATTGTTAGGTACCACAATTTATTATAGTGTTGATTTTATTACAAGACTAATCAATTTTTTCAAACCTAAGGATCAACATAAGGAAACTATTCAAGCAATTTTAAATGCTGCAGAGGCAACAGTTGAAAATTGGTCCACTCAGTCTCGAATGGGATTAGAATCTATTCTGGAAAATCATAAAATCCTGGATCTAAATTTAGATTTACGAGCCCCTCTCATAATCTTACCAACAAATCCATCCACTTGGGATTCTTCCTGTGCTGTTATTGATGCCGGTCACATTTCTGTCTCCAGTCAAGTTATCTCTAGAGATGAAGTTGAAAAGATTAAAAGTTTATCAGTTGAAGAATACAATAAAATTGATAATAAAGAAATTAACCGCTTGATGTTTGATAGATTCAAAATTGTCTTGCAAGACACACAACTATTAGTCGGTCCTAACATTGAAAACACTTTATCCACCGTTAATACAGATTTATCAGAAAATAGGTTTTGTATCTTAACTAAGACACGACTAGAAGCCATGATTGACGTTTTGATCCTCACTAAGGCTTTCAAACTCCCAAAATTAAGAATTTTTGGTAATTTACCTCAATTAATGCTTTCTATGAGTGACTACCAATACAAAGTTATTATGGAACTGACGCAAAATATTTTCCCACAATTAGATGAACCATTGTTAAATTTTGATACCTTGGATAATAGTTCTGAGCTTGTTGCTGTGGAACAAAAAAGGTTAGAGAATCTTCGTCAAATGATTGAAGACTCCTCAGATTTAGAACTTTCACAAAGGGCAATTGAAATTAATCTGGAAGTTGAAAAAATCCATTTCTCATTATTAAAATGCACAAATCCTGATATCATGGAATGTGAAGAACTTGTCACATTACGTGGTGATATTTTCAAATTAGCTTTCTCTAAGACAATAAAATCAATGAGTTTAAATATCAGCGTCTACTCAATCGTATTGGAAGATTTAATTGATGATACTGCTCCCGCAGACCTCCAATATATGATTAAATCTGATAAGTCTAGTGGTAAAGATTTGGTTGTACTTGATTATGATAGAAGACAGAGAATTGTCTCACATGATAATTCATTGATTGAAGTCAATGATCAAGATTTAAGCATCAATATGTCGAAACTTAGTTTAGTAGTATCACCTAAATCACTTTTGACTTTACTAAATTACGTTTTGCTAACATTCACTAATCAAGACTTGGAACCATTGCCATCTGATATCTTGAAACATAATGAGGAAGGTAGAGAAGACTCTCCTCAAAAGATTACTATTGATATAAAAATGGAAGGTATATCGATCCTGTTTAAAGATGAGCATTGCAAATTAGCAACTTTAGATTTATCGAAAGGTTATTTTACTGGAAATTTCCTCCCAACAAGAATGTATTTTTCCTTGAAACTCGATGGTTTAGATTTAACTGATGAAATATTAAATCAGAGCGATTCATCATCTCAACTTAGAAGACTAATGACAATGAATGGTAAACAACTTTTAGAGCTAGAGTATGAAACATTTGATGCAAAAACAAATAAACTTGATTATGATTCGCGTTTGAAATGCAATACTGGTGCCATGTTCGTCAACTTCAATGAGAGTACCATCAACCAAATAATCAAATATGGGTTTAGATTCAGTAAAATGAAGACATACTTTGATACTATTCGTTCAAGTGCTTATAATCAAGTTCCTGCAATTGATACAGTCAAAAATATGAAACTTGATTTAATCATAAGGTCACCAATTATTCAGTTCCCCAGACAAAACAGGGATTTTGAAAACTCCTTTGATGTTATCAAATTTTACCTAGGTGAACTTTATGTTGAAAATAAAATATTGGATACTAGCCCTACATCAAAAATTAACGCTGTGAGAGTAGGTTTGAGAGATGGTAATATCTCTTCAGCGCTGAAATTAGAAAATGGATCAGAGCAAAAGTTATACTTAACCGATAAAATGAGTATATTATTCGATATCTCTCATGATTTGTTGGCTTCGGATCCACATTTCGTCATTAAAGGTGTTCTGGAAGACCTTGCATTAAAGGTCACAGAATTGCAATTACAATACATTTTTGAAATTCTCGGATCAATAAAAAATACTTTAAGAATTGATAGAAGCGATATAACAGAACCGTTGTCTGACCAAAATGATTCTACAAACACGTCAACAGATTTATCAAGTACTACAGACGAAATAACACAATCAAATTCACCAAATGTAGAAAAAACAATCTCGTATGACGCAACTTTTAAAGCACCAACTATCGCCCTGACGATTTATGATAATACATCGAAAGTCATTGATGTAGAAGGTTCGAGTGTTACAAGACTTACCTTCCAAGAGATAGACTGTGATTACCATGCAAAGGAAGACGGTACCACATCCGGTGATATTCAAATTTCAGCATTTCAAATAGAAGATACCAGAAACATCAAGGATAATAAGTATACAAAATTGATACCTAAAATAGAGAAAGATAAAGAACAATTCTCCATTAGCATCTCACAAAAAATGGTCGATGCTGGTTTGTTAACAAGTATATTTGTTAACGTTAACAGCCCTCGTTTCATTTTGGCAATGGACCATTTGATGGCCGTTAAAAAGTTTTACGATGTTGTAATGGCACCTAAAACACATCTTAAGACAGAAGAAAACGTCAAAATCAAACCTGCGAAGAATATTGAAGAGCGTGAAGAACACACATATAGATTATTACAGTATTCATTAAATGTTGTCGATGCCGCGGTGTTATTGCTAGCTGATCCTTCTGATATTAATACCGAGGCTGTCGTGTTCAGTGTAGGTCAGTTCCTATTTACAGAACAAAACATATTTACTGCCACAGCCAATAATGTGGGTATTTTCCTCACCAAGATGAAAGCAAATGATGATTACAAAATTAGATTACTAGATGATTTTTCTTCATCTATTACAATTGACAAGAGAAACTCTACCGTTGACAAACTGCTTTCCGAATTACATGCGTCGGTTGAGCCAATTATCATGCGTATTTCATTAAGAGATATTAGATTAGCTATGCTTATTTTCAATAAAGCTGTAAAACTTTTTAATGAATATGGGAAAAAATTTGACATACCAAAAGTGGAAGATAATGAGAACCGTTATATGTTTTCGAAGGAATTTGAAAAGCAAATGAAGAAATATGTTTCAAATGTCAATGTCAATGTCAATGAAACTGTTAGCTCTTTGGAAAGCTCCATGTCGCTGCTGAATGAGACAGGTATTATCTTAAAGGGAGAAACTATGACTGCAGATTTTGGTGGATTCAGAATAATTTTATTAGGTGATATACATGAGATGCCGTTACTAGATATAAATGTTGACCCTTTTACTGTTGCAGCCAAAAATTGGTCTTCAAATCTAGACAGTTCCACAGATATTACTACATATGTGAATATTTTTAACTACTCTAGGTCAAGTTGGGAAGCCCTTATTGAACCAACTAATATTGATTTTCACTTATCAAAAGGTCCCACCAATAGTGATGCACTTACATTAAATATTACCACCACTAACAGAACTGAAGTTACACTATCGTCTCGCTCTATTGCCACTCTTTCTAACATACCCGTTTTTTTGACCAGAGAGCTAGTTCTGACTCCACGTGGTTCGAAAAAGCCATACTCATTAATTAACGAAACAGGTTTATCTTTGGCTATCTGGATCAAAGGAAGTGATGAAAATGAGAAACGAAATTTTACTGTTTTAGCGAACAATTCCGAAATACCCTGGGAGTTCGAAGATTGGAGAATGATTAGAGAAAGGCTTGGTACCGATCACAGTTCTAATATTCTACAAGTGTGCGTTCATGAATCTGTTTATAAGACAATTTTGACTATTGATGCTACCAATGAAGGTGATGATGTCTATGCTTTAAGCCCTGCTGTCTCTAACGTTCATAGAAGACTAGTTTGTGATTTGAGATGTAATGAAGAGGGTGTGAAGGTTATCAAATTCCGTTCCACTCTTTTACTAGAGAATACAACTGATATGGACCTGGACGTCAAGGTAGAATGTAATGAAAATTTGACCCCAGTTATTTTGTCTTTCAAACCATCTGAAAGCCGTTCTGTTCCAGTCGAATATGCATATTCATCTAAGCTACGTTTTAGACCTGTGGTTGCAGGCAAGAAATATGATTGGTCGACAGAACAAATCATATGGAATGATCTGTTATCTGCCTCAGCTTCGGTAAAATGTAATTCACCAGATAAGTCATCAGACGAATTCTATTTTGAGCTAAATAGTAAATACGATGAAAGGGAGCCTTTATCAAAGATTTATCCTCATATGAAAATTATCATATCTCCTTGTTTAATTATTGAAAACATGCTACCATGTGATTTGAACTATTATGTCTTCAATCAGAGAAATAAATCAAAGGCCATGAAACTTTTAAAACAATCGCAAAAAGTGAAAGTGCACAATTCTTCTTTAGATGATTATCTCCTACTGTCTCTGAGACTTTTGTTGGATGGCTTACCTATCTCTGAATCCACTGTGATCAATACCCCAAAAAATACCCGCCTCAAACCGGAAGAAACTATCTCCTTATTCAGCGAAAATGGCCAAAAGATGAATTTGAAAGTCAAATATCAAAATGTAGAGGGCTGTAGGACAAAGATTCTTCAAATATATTCGCCATACATTATCATTAACAAAAGTGGTAGAGATCTCTATGTGGAGAGCCAGAAATTTAGCGTTTATCAGTCTTCTTTAATTATAGAAAACAATAAACATTTTGCTTTGCCATTGATGTTTTCATTTCCGACTGAAAGCAAAAATAGCAGGGCAAGAATCAAGTTTAAGGATACAGAATGGAGTAACCCGATCTCATTTGATGCTATCGGTCAGTCATTTGACTCTACACTCAATGTAATCGATAAAACTCAAGAATGTAATTTAGGGATTGATATTATGGAAGGTTTAGGAAGCTATCATTTGAGTAAGATAGTGACTATCGCACCAAGATATATTGTTCAAAATAATCTTGATATTGTAATCGACGTTTCCGAATTAGGATCTGATGAATTCATAAGAATCGAACCAGGAAAAGCTTTGCCTTTGTACAAGATGAGAAATACTGTTAACAAAAAGCTAATGATCAAAACTTTGGGGTCGAATTCAGAATGGTCTGCTCCTTTTTATTTGAAAGATATTGGACTGACATATGTCAAGCTATTAACCGAAAATGGTACACATATGCTATTAAAGTTGGAGATTATACTTCAAAATGCCACGATTTTTGTCAAGGTTGAAGTCGCTAAAAACGTTTGGCCATTCTCTATCAGAAATTTCAGTGACTATGAGTTTATTTTTTACCAAAGAGATATTAGACAAGTAGATAATGAACCTTCTAATAACAAAACTGTGCTTGAAGAGAGTGATGTAGATGTGGAATATAAACCACTCTATTATAGGGTTCCACCTCGCAGCGTCATGCCATATGCCTGGGATTATCCAACAGCGAAAGAAAAGAGGCTAATCTTAACCTCGCATGGGCGTAAAAGAGAAGTCCAATTAGGTGAAATTGGTAATTTAAAGCCCATGAGATTACCAAATTATAAGAACAATGGTGCTTCCAATATCGTTGATTTGAATGTTATTGCAGATGGTCCAACTCAGGCGTTAATGATTACCAATTATGATGCGAAATTGTCTTTATACAAATTGAGGGAGCAGAATAATAATGCTTCAAGTAGGTCACTTCCAGAAACTGCCAGTTCAACAGATAAATTTGAAATTAAACATACTGAAGATGAAAAAATCAACAACAAATTGATGTTACATATAAAAGGTGTTGGTATCTCCTTGATTAATACGAGATTACAGGAATTGATGTACATTAGTATGGATGGATTAGAATTACGGTATAATGATTCAGATATTTATAAGACCCTATCGTGGAAAATCAAGTGGCTACAAATTGATAATCAGTTGTACGATGCGTCATACCCCAATTTACTGTACCCAGTCACTGTAATGAGACAATCAGATGATTTGAACAAACATCCAGTTATTTCAGGATCTATATCTAAGGTTAATGATGATTCTTATGGTCTACCATATTTTAAACATGCCACATTATTGATTCAGGAATTCGGCATTCAGTTTGATGAACAGTTCATCTATTATCTTGTTGATTTTATCAAATTTCCTGGTGCTTCGTGGAACAGTAATGAAGCAAATGATGCAATGAAATTAGTCACTGATTCAAGTATGTTACCAAAACTAGAAGAAGTCAGTTTTATTAACGATATCTACTTCGAAACTTTCCACCTGCAGCCTACTTTGTTGCATATTTCTTTTATGAGGAGCGACAACATTAATAATTCTACCAAAATCGCCTTAGAAACACCAGAGATCACAAATGCCATTACTTCAATGTATTTCTTAAATATGATAACGATGACTATAGGTAATATCAATGACGCGCCAATTAAACTAAATTCGTTGCTATTGGACAATGTAAAGGTCCCAATGAATGTGTTATATCAATCTATCAAGACTCATTATTCGCAACAATTTTTGTTTCAATTACATATGATTTTAGGTTCGGCAGATTTTCTTGGTAATCCAGTCGGTCTTTTCAACACAATTTCTTCCGGTGTTTGGGATTTATTCTATGAACCGTATCAAGGTTACCTATTGAATGATAGACCTAGTGAAATTGGTATCAATATTGCTAAAGGTGGTGCATCATTTGCTAAAAAGACAGTTTTTGGTATATCTGATAGTATGTCCAAATTTACTGGCTCTATGGCAAAAGGTTTGTCTTTTACACAAGATAAGCAATTTCAAGAAACAAGAAGATTGCAACAAAGAATTGCTCAAACTGCTGATAATTCTATTGGCTTGAGTGCGGCATCTTTCATCAATACACTTGGGAGTGGAATCACAGGGTTAGCTTTAGATCCAATTCGTGGTTCACAGGAAGAAGGTGCTGCAGGTTTCTTCAAAGGTATAGGTAAAGGTATAGTGGGTCTGCCAACAAAGACAATGATAGGAGTGTTTGATTTGACTAACAACATAAGTCAAAGTGTAAAGCAGAGTACTAATGCCATCAGTGATAAAAATATATACTCTCAAAGGGTACGTATCCCTCGTTATATCGATTCACAAGAGCAGATTATTAAACCATACAAGTTGAGAGAATCGCAAGGACAATATTGGCTAAAGATGAGTAATGGTGGGATCTATAATAACGATAATTATCTAGCACATATTATTTTACCTGACAACGAACTAACAGTGATTGTGTCAATGGAACGTATTACTGAGATAAAGATTACAAACATGGAAGTAATATGGGCAGTAACATACAATACTATTCAAGGTATTTCGGTGGAAAATGATGGAATTGTCTTGAAGCTGAAATCACAAAGTGAGTATTTTATCCCGATTCCTAATCCACAAGAGAAAAAATATTTCTACAAACATATCAAGACTGCAGTTTTGCAATTCAATAAATATTGTGAGGCGCAGCTGTAAATAATGAAAGAATGTTGCTTTTAAGGAAACCCTTTTGTAGATTTTATGTAATTTTATTTTAAATATTTATCTTATATATGCCTTCATAGATCTTCATAAAAGAACTGACACTGCCAACATACAGAAGTCTTATTTTTTGAAAAGAATGTACAAGTGAGGACAGACGGGGAAACGTTATTTAATCAATTATCGCCAAAAGTGACACAAGTCATCAGTCACGTCTTTCGAAAGAAAAGTTCTTATGAACACAATAAAAACAAAAAGATAAACTCCGCGACGGGGAATTGAACCCCGATCTCGCACGCGACAAGCGCGAATTCTAACCATTAAACTATCACGGATTTGAAAGAAATTAAGAGCACTCACACTGGGGGTCGAACCCAGAATCTTCTGATTAGAAGTCAGACGCGTTGCCATTACGCCATGCGAGCTCAAATTCTTGATTTTTCTAATTTGCAATTACTACTATATACCACTTTATAGGTCACGTTTTATATTTATATGGTTTAATATTACCTTCATAGTAGCTGAAATTGTTAAAAAACTTTTTTATTAAGCATCTGCTTTTCAGTTTTTGTTAATTTGCTCAATTTATTTTTATTTTGAAAAAATTTTACCAATTATTTTAAGCAGAAACCAAAGTAACCATTCATTTTAATGAAGAATGCATTATAGGCTACTGCTGTTAAATTATAGATGTTTATTTGAAAATAGAACTTCTTCAATCTTAACAGCAAGAAAAGCAAATAGCTCAATATGAAAAATAAAACTAAACGATATATTTGCTTCAGATATTTCAATTGAATGGCAGAAAACTAGAACAAGTCAAAAGATAAATGAAATGTACTACAATAAAGCTTTGGAGACAAAAAGCATGAAAGAACCAGTAAGTATTGTCGAGTTTGGCTTGGTGATGAAGACTCGTGTGGACAGAAAAATACTTGTTGCTAAAATTAAACCTGACTTATTTAGACATCCATAACATTTTATTTAGGTCATAGAGTTATATTAGTATCTGAGGTATAGCTCCAGTGTCGAAAAGCCTACTAGAGTATATTGTTAGGGACGGTTTATGCAACTTGGGTTATTATGATATGATATGGGATCCTGAGTCCTGGATCTACTATTATAATTAAGATATGTGTGTCTATGTATGTACTTAGTTATTATATATTATATGGGTATATAAATATATAATGTATACGTAGTATATTCGTTACTTAGATATTACTTAGTTGTAATCCCGAATCCTGAATCTAAGAGATCTCAGATATTTATATATATTCCCCAATGGCGTAATCTGGCGAATCCCACCAATGGGGATATATGTGCATTATAACTTCATACGAAGGCTATACGGAATGACGTATAATTATAATGCTAACATATATTCAGAATATTATCTTAGTGCCTTCAAAAATTAGATACAGAATACCGCAGTGAAGTAACGGTACTGTACTAAAATTGCTGAAAATATTGAATGTACTTCTTCATTTAGAAACTGTATTATAGCAATTGTAAGGCTTAAAATGATGTGATGTTACAATCGCATAAAAACAGAGCCTGCAAGCAGTAGTGAATGCAAAAATGTGTCCAATATTTCATGTAATGAACAATTACTTCGAAAATATCAGTGACTGATTATTTTGTCACCCTCGAATATTACTATAATTACAAGTATAACAATATTACTTTGGCATTAACGTGCTCTTGTAATTAAGTAGTATTACTTTTGCTATCTTTACATTGCACTATCCATATTTGGATTTTTATCCCCTCATATTCAAAAAGGGTTTAAGCATGTTCTTTTACCTCAAAAATGTTAACATTTTTCCTAATGAATACTGCATCATACAAGGTTTGATATAGAGGAGGTGCTATCTTGACCTATGGGGACAAAAACAGATCGATTTCAACACATGTCACTTTAAGGAAAACTTAAATGCTTCCTGCAGCTCAAATTGAACTCTGAGTTTTCCACGCATTATTCCTATGAATATAAAAAATCATTACTATCTATTTTTTTTTCAGTGGCCTAGCTTTATCTACATATTATGCTTACTTTGAGATAGGTTACATTATTTAAATAAATAATTAAGTGATATAAGAATTGACTATGCTACTTATATTAGATATGCTATTCATATTTTAAATAATATATAGACCTACCAAGAAATTTCAAAAAGATTACATTTCAATATTCCCTCTATCCTCTTCTTGATTTGATTAATTGGGCTAATATTTAACTACATTTTGATATTTTGTACTATATAAAGTTAAGTGAATGTTTTATTAATGAAAGTTCTTATAAATATGTCAATAATTAGTAATTGTTTTATTTTATTCTAATCCAACCTTTTAACTTTCATTTATTTAAGTATGTGTTTATTCTCTAATCCTTGTTGAAGTATTAAGACCTTTAATATTCAAAATGAATGTTTTATTTAGTTCGGATATTAGTACTACACTATAGTTTGACTGCGTTAACCTTGGTTGCTCTCCGTAAAAGATAACTGCTCTTCGTCATTCACTTCATAATTATTACATTCATCATCAGAATCGAAAGTAATCTCTTTAGAAAAGTAAACAAATGTATGACCAGGTTTATCCAAACCTAATCTTCTTTTCACAATTAGCTCCTTATCCTGACTGACACTCGAGTTTGATGCAGACATCAATGATGGAGTACCTAATTTGTTAAATAAAGCTTGGTCTGCATAGATCAAAAACTTTTTAATTGCTGTTGCAACTTCATGTGTTATCCTTTCTCTTTGAGTTTCCTTCGTTTCATACTCTATTTGACTTATACTTTCAATTTCATTTTGTTGTTGCGCTTCATTTGTCGAATATTGAATATTCACTTTGAGGAGATTTTCGCTTCCTTCGTCATTTATAGATTCCACTGATTCCAATCCATGCGATTTGTTTGCTTCTGAAGATCTAACCAACTGCTCGGCATTATTATCGCTTAATGAATAATTTGCGAAATTATATTTTCGTTCTTCATCTAAAAATATCTGTTTACCAAGGACACTTTCTGATTCATTTTTTGTCTTCAATAAACTGAACCTTTCTAACCATTCCCATACCATAAAGGTTGCTGCTAAGTAACATGTTGTGGTGAAAGCTTCACCTAGTAAATCAATCCATGCATTAGCAATGTCTGCAATGAAAAAGCCAGGTGATAATAGAACAGATAAAATAACAAGAAATGTTAAAAATGATAGTTGTAAATGTCTATACCATAGTTTCCTTTGCTTCAAAATAAATGAAATGATCACAGTTGCATATGACGAAGAAACAGCAATTCTGAACAAATAAACAAATGTCGGGAAAGTACTCCAGCTCACTTTTCTTCCCTTAGCCACAGTACCGAGTTGAGGAACCACCCAAAGAATATTTGTTGCAATAAGTAAGAAAGCACTTAAATAGAAGATTATTCTCCTTTCTAAATTTCTTTCAAAAGTTCTCATAACTAAGAAAACTTGACAAAATTGAATCAATGTGACGCTTATAAAATTCAATATGGTAAACGTTGCGTCTCTTTGTAAAAAATCTATTAATTCTTCAGGAATAATTACACCTTGCTTTATATGTTGATTTTTCAATATAATGAACATTCTCGAGACTGTCGAAATCATGTTTACACTTGCTACTAACGAACCTAATCTCAATAGAGTTGCAGCAATACAATGAGGTCTCTTTCGTATAATGATAAAAGCCAATAGGGTTGAACAAATAGTGATAACTAAGTTTGCTGAATGTGCCATCAAAAATGAATAAATACTGCAATGGAAATTTCTTCCAAATTTACCACGCGTTGAAGTATACAAGCTCCAATCTCTCATGAGTTGAGGGAAATATTGTGCTGGGACACCGTCATATTTAGCACTCATATATGTTGGATGTTGAGTATGGCAGAAACTTTTGAATGAGATTTTGTCAGCATATAATACTGGAAGGTGGAATTCATTGCTGATAACAATTGCATTTCCTAGGCCGATGTGATCACAGCTTGGATAACTCTTAAAACCATCTAATCCATCTATTCTCCAAACATTGCCATCCATTCTTTTAGGAAAAGGCAGTTCTAGCAACGTTTAATAGTTTAAAGGGAAATGCACTTTGGAAAACATAGATGAATTACTAGCAATAGCTAGGAAAGCTGTTCAATAATTTTGCAGACAAATGAACAATCATTTCAACTTCCAATTTGCCAGGATATGGTACTTTTGTTAGCCTTATCAAAAAATGAAAATCAATCGATTATCGCCGCTTTAGTAATAAAAAAATTAGTGACATAATTGGGTGAATGTACATTAATGGATCTTGACTGTATTTATTTTTTCCATATCTAACAATGCTACTTCCAAGAAATATGTGTGTGATTTGCCTCTGATACTACCTTTGAGTTAGGAGAATAGACAAAGTACCAGCCCACTCACTACGGCACGAATAAAAATCTGGGGCTTAGGTCCTGAGCTTTAAGATCTCCATAGATAGAAAAGTTCAAGTCGATGGTCGAGCAGAATAAAGTTTTCCAGTAAGCGAAAATCAAGAATTTCCCGAAAGGGAATAAACGATGAGATGTAAAAGAATGATATACAGAAGTTTCCGTATGTGGACATGAAATGTTCAATAAAGCAGTAACTTATAACGAAGCGTATGGGTATTACGTGATGCAAGCAGTATAGGTATATATTTTTTCAGATTAAATAGTTGATAATGGCCATGCTACTTTCTTGTATAATATATAGCTAAATGTGTTTACCTGCTTTCATCTTCACGTGTTCTATCACCCCGAGTTCGCGCTTGCATTAACTGAACTAATCTTCAGTATCAACATGTCAGTATGCTAGCTGTAGTTATGATAGAACAAGATTTATAGGGATGAATAATTTCTCAAGTCGTCAAAAAATTATGAAAACAGCATAAACCTCCAAGAATATACATTATGTGATTATAAGTGTTAGCTGTGTTTAGCTCAAGATGCCATTTTAATAATTCATGAATTTCAGAAAAGTTTCATAAATGTTCTTGCACCAGTCTCCAAAATTATGCTTCTCTTATTATCATTTTCAATTTCAAATACTCTTCTCCAAAATTTTGAACATCAGCGGACCTTTCTTAGCTTCTGATAACGAATGCTAGATTTGCTCCTCGAGGTATTTTTTTTTGTAAAGCAATCTGGCTTTTGGGTTCAACTTGAAACAAAAGTCAGCATTACGGGTATTCGCTCGACAATGCCTACAAAACTTTTTGAATGAAAGTGCTTAAGTTCCTTAAGTGTACGCTTTGGTCAAGTAGTATTTTTCATCTTTCTCAAATAGGATAGTGAGCTGTAAAGTAAATATCAATTGTTGTACCGTCACTAATTGGTAGTACAGCTCGAAAAAGCCGGTTCCTTAACTGTTTGAAAATTCTTAGGTAATTTAGCTTTTTTGGTAAACTTGAATTAAGCTCAACTAGATATTGAGCTACTTCCAAAAGTGCTAAGTTATGGAGTGACATCAGTAAACGCAGTTTCCTAACGTTCATACAATTCTCTAGTGGTCGTGCCTACCTTGTAGTGATCTGAATGTCGGGTATATCAAGAATAGATCTAGTTTTGCTCTCCATTCCTAATATTCCTAATATTGATCAAATCCTTGTAGGTTACAGATTAAACATAGGGACTTAAAAAGAATAAGTAACATAAGGCAGCTTTTTCATACTTCATGCTTTTCCCAAGTTTTTGTTATTAACTACCGATGTTTTTACAAACTAATAAGGTTTTCACATTCCAATCTACATTTAAAATAGACATTTTTTGACATTTTTTTGTCGGATCTTCTAAATCTTTCAGAAAGTCCTCTATTTCTTTATAACGGACTTTCTGAAAGTTTCGTTTATTGAAGGTTCTTACACCACAATCTCCAGTTGAACACTAACATTCGAATCTGGTGTTGGCTTTACAGTAACCTCTGGATTCCCAGTAGATGTGATATGAATTGGTGTCTGCGGCGAGTTGCATGTGGGGTAACGTATTAGCGCTTATTGAAGTGTATAGAGATTGGAAAGTGTCATATTAATCTAATCCATGCAATACCTAAACTAATTAACGTAACTACTTTAACTTTGTAATTAATTAGCTAAGTATTTTTGTCAATCTATCTGCTTGAAAGTTTGTTAAAAATTTATTACTCAATTATTGATTCCTTTAGAAGGGAAACAATAATAAAAAGAATAGCCAACAAAAAGTACTTAGCCAATTACTCACTAGTTGGAGTAGTTGTAATATCTAGTTAGTTTATATATATTGTATAGCTTTCATTAACATAGCCACTTCCTATCTTTATATCTGTACTTTCATGTAACTACAAACACGCTACTAACATTGACGATGTATTCCACAGCCAAAATCGATATCAATATGCAATTTCATTTCCACAATTTTTGAAATAAAGTAGGTGCTCTCGTTACCCTCACCTTCCAATTTCTGAACATAAAACGACGAAAAGAATTGAAAGAAAACTTATAGTTAAAGGAAGAAGAAGAATAAGTGTAGAGTTATGGACTTCATGAACGAAGCTCTATCAACAAGTATCTCATCTAAGTGTTGATCGATTTCTGCACTCATATTCAATATTAATATGTCTAACTACAGCAAATGTTTTCGTTACTTCTTCTTATTTAAACTATATAAGAATAATCAATAAACTAAAATACATAAATCTTACGACTATTTATATGTGTAGATTTATTATTCTTTGTTGAGATTAAGAAGTACTTCAATAAGAAATTTTCACTTAAGTAT
>PPXN03000098.1:0-25443 GCA_003708445.3 Grigorovia transvaalensis
TTATAATAAGAATATGAGTAACAATTCTCCCAACAGTGTGTCTCTTACATTTACCCAGTCGCTTAGATCTTTACATTTTGGACTTTGGACTTTTTGGTACGGGTTTGTAGATTTCCCGAACGGGAGAGTTTGTGTGGATATTTTTGGTTAGGAGTTTTGCATTTTAATTTTTTTATATATTCCTTATAGATAGGGTTTGTTCTTTTTGTGATTTATGGCTTTATTTCAGTTGGTAGTTACCTTAAATTTTGTAAATTAGAGTACATTCTTTGAATTATGGTATGTTTGATACAGACTGTTGGAAATAGTGACCACACTATTCACTATAGATTTGTTTTTCAATATGTGAATTCACAGTTTTGGAAAACTAGAAAAAAAATTAAAAATAAAAAATAGAAAATTATATAGATTTACGTTTTATATAATCAGTTTTTAATAAAACAATTACTTCTACAAATACATCAAACGAAATGTCTAACACTACCGGTACTGTCAATGACCTTTACAGACAGATCATTTAATATACATAGCACCGTTTGTGTTGATTAGTGAATAGCATGTTGCATCTCTTAGACGATGAGCTTTCAGTCATTGAACAAGAAATATGGAAATGTAATAGAGTAACAAAAAATTCCCTAATATTTCGTAATGGAAATGTTAGATTTACTACTGAAACTTCCCAATAAGGGCAGTTGTTATTGCAGAGAAATTGGGATCATCTGTAACTCGAATAAGTATTTGTTTTCCTAGTATTGCTTTCTTTGGCATAGGGTTGAGTAATTGTGTGAATTTTTGGATATCCATCAAAGTTTATGATAGTAGGTTCGATAACAGACAAAAAACTATAAAGATGATGTTACCCAAAATAGTTACCCATCCTGTTACCCGGACTTCAAAAATATGAAAAAATCAGTGTTGCTTATTTCTAGGTAACAAAGTATATGAATTATATAGTACCTTAAAAAATGGGCTATATCTAGATAACTATACACACTGTACATCCAAGATTTTTTGTATCGTATCACTGGAGTTTTCAATATTTGCTATTATTGTCACCGTACGTGAATGACTATGTTTACATCATCATGGAACCCACACTAATTGGTAACCACATTTTTGAGGGGCGGTCTTTAACCATGTAGTTTAAATTGTAATCAAATTTCTTTACGTGCACATTCAAATTATCCCCATATATTCAGTTCTGGATCACACTTCGACAGGATCTGGCGTTCAATTTCTTCATATTCATCTGATTCGTCAGCGGGGCATTCTTCTACTTCATCTAACCTAAAAAAACCCAACGCCGTTCTCAAACTAACGGACAGATTTAGCAAATCAGGAGACATATTCTAGCGACTATCTAAAACTTTCCTTTTCTATGCTGAATTTTCTTTTAATAACCTTCCTAGCCTTGTTATTCATCTGTAAATTCATTATGATTTACATTTCAAAGTCTAATGTAATTCAACTACACAGAGATGCTATATACATTTCATTGTCTTATATACTGTTAATTCAAGTACATAGAGATATTTTATCCATTTCACGTCTTCGATACTGCATTCTTATTATGTACTAATTAATTACCATGCTGGTTGAATGACAATAATATTTATAACAGAAGCCATGCTTTCAATATTTTTGATAACCAATAACTTTCTTTAGAACCTGTATACTAATCACAATATAAAGTATATATATAGTTGGAAGATCATAAGATAATTGAGAGAAAACAAAATGAAAAAGTTTAGCGTTTTTAATTTCAATTTTGAAGGTTACAAAAGTCTTTTTTCTGGTACACATTATGCTTTCCTGGTTTTTGTGTCGTGTTTTGTCTTTTTTTGGTTTTAAGTGGGCTGTGAGTTGAGATTAATCCATAGGCTGATAATGATATCTGAGAAAACAAAACATTTTTTAAAGTATCTTTCCTTGATTTTGTGTTTTACTTTATAAAAACAACGATGATGACATATATCATTTATGAGTAATACACATATTTTACATAACTATTAAGTCTTTATCACATAGTACTGCATGATTACTGGTATAACTAATAGCTCTTATGTTATGAGCCCAGCTTATTGAGATCATTCACCTCAGATTTTTCATCGTACCATCACTGCGTAACATCTGTTTCTCAACAGACTAGGCTAACGCCAGAGGCGCAATGTTTGAAGAAATGGAAAATTGCAGTGGCTGGAAGTATTGTTATTTGTTGATTATCCATAGTCTAATCTCAGTAGTTATATTAGTTAACCTTAAGTAATTTAATTACAAACAATCTTTTAAGTGGTTACCTTTTTAAAATAGTGGTATTATATTCAACACTCTACATCAGGTGATAAAAGAACAAAAAACTTGATAGTTGAATTTACCTTAAGTTATAGTACTTTAGATATTCAACGTCTTTTCTGCAGATGACGGCCTTTCATTATAAAATGTATGATTGTATTTTTACAATTATGTAAACTGTTCAAATATATATATATATATATATATGGGTTATAAGATATTGCTATTGAAACATGTATGACATTTTTATTGAAGTTTCTCTTTTTTACTGTTAAATTTTTTCACTAACTTAGAATGGTCAGAATTTTTATCTTTTAACAAGCTCATTGAATTTGGAGCGTTTTCTATCTTAATCGGCTTACTATTTTCATCATCTTCTGAAGATGACAGTTTATGACCAAATGTTTTTCTGAAGACAAATTTTAGAATAATCCAAGCCATTCTAATGGGACCAAATTCTGGCCATAAACAATCAATTAGTTCTATAGACACGTTCCGATTTGAAACTTGCCATATTAAGAAATCACTCAAACGACAAACACCACTTGTTCTAATAAGCAAATCTAAAGGTGGTAAATTACCAGTATAAAGGTTTTCTTCAATAGTATTTTCTGTTATCAAAGAGTTTTTGTCGTTATTTTTTTTGCCATTAACAATATTTTGCTTTATAGAATGGAAAATTTCCTCTCTCCCTGTATATGGAAAGCATATATTCAATGTGGCTCTCGAGTTATTTTTAGTCAAATTAGTTGTGATGAGTAATTCCTCCAATAAATCTTGGCTTAATAAAGAGATATCACCAATTACTCTTACTCTGACTCCATATTTATGGGCCAATTCACCTTGTTCAGTAAGTTCCCTAATTCTTATCTTAGCTAATTTCATCAATGCATTCACTTCATCCTTTGTTCTATTAAAATTTTCAATTGAGAATGCGTATACGGTGACAGTATCCACACCTGCTTCGTAACATAATTCCAAGACTTTCCCCATACTAATAAATCCAGCCTCATGCCCGTCTTTAATCTTCATGGAGTTTTTCTTGGCATATCTTCTATTACCATCCATGATAAACCCGACATGTTTGGGTACATGAGTGGAAATCTTCAAAGTATGCGCGATTATGTTTTTAATTAAAGTGATAATATAGAGATAGCCAGGTAGGAAGGAAATAATGCTACCATTTTCCACAGTATCCATGGTAAGGATGTTCAATATAGTGGAATATTAACTTATGTTATAGATGTAAATAAATGCTGAGTGAAATGCTTCAATGGAATGGAATCATCTGCAATCTTTTTTTTGAGACGGAAATTTAATTAGTTGCATTTTTCAAAACAAAGTTTTTTTTAAAATCTGAGTGTGACGATTTTGTGTGCGTTTATTTGAATACACAAGGTGGGTTTCTAGAGTGTTACTCAGATAAATTGTTTAATAAGGATTTTTGCATTTTTCCAGGTTATTCTAGTGGTGCTTTGACTTTTTTTTATCAATAATATCTTGGTCTGGTTGATTTCTCTTGCAGGAAAATGTTTGAACCCTTAAGGAACACAATGGTTTTGTCAACGTTTGCCCGTAGTAAATCTACTTTTGCCATAGCATTAGACGCTGCTAATAAATTAGTGACACCCAAAATGATGCTGAATAATCCGTTTGCATTGGTCTCTAACGAAATGAAAAGTCTAACAAACAACATAATGCTACTGATTGGCTCTGGGAATCCGATGTTAAATAAAGTTACAAATTATTATTTTGAAACTGAAGGTAAGAAAGTTCGACCTCTGTTGGTCTTGCTGTTGTCTAGAGCATTATCAGCCATACCGATTGAACAAAGAAATAGTGTTAACTATGATGATAAGGATTTTGTCACAACCGCCGAAATAATTACAAAGGAACAAAAAAATTATCCAAATAGCATAAAAGCGAATGAAAAAAATTATGAACATATATTAAAGTTAAAACCTGTTGAAAGTTTCTCTTCATTAGATATTTTAAATGGTGTTAATCCATTCAATCCCTTAACCAAGAATGTTACTAACTTACCAGAAATGGAATTTGATCAAGCGAAAGGTATATTTCCCAAACAAAGGCGTTTAGCAGAAGTAGTTGAAATGATACATACCGCATCACTTCTTCATGATGATGTGATTGATCATGCTGATAAAAGAAGAGGAAGGCCCAGTGGTAATATTGCGTTTAACAATAAGATGGCTGTACTTGCTGGTGACTTTCTATTAGGTAGAGCCACAGTGGCAATTTCTAGATTAAGGAATCCAGAAGTAGTAGAATTAATGTCAAATTGTATTGCCAATCTCGTAGAAGGTGAATTCATGCAATTACATAATACGAAGGATGATCTAAACAAAATGCTATCTGTATACAATGATGTAAAGAATGTGAATGACTCCAATATACAAGATAGTCCCAAACTCTTATCAGAAGAGCTCCATAAGCAAAATGTCCAAAAAGCACTTGAATATTATCTATACAAGTCATATTTGAAAACTGGATCATTAATTTCTAAATCTTTACGCTCTGCTGCGATATTATCTGGAGCACAAAGACCCATCATTGATTCATGTTATGAGTTTGGTAAGAATCTCGGATTATGCTTCCAATTGGTAGATGATATGCTTGATTTTACATCAACAAGTAAGATAATGGGTAAACCTGCCACCAATGATTTGAAATTAGGAATATCCACCGCACCAGTGATATTTGCATGGGAAAAGGATCAATCACTGGGACCCTTGATTCATAGAAACTTTAATGAACCTGGTGATATTGAAAAAGTGTTACAATCAATACGAAAATATGATGGTCTTAAGAAAACAAAACAATTGGCGGAAGAATACAAGGACAAGGCATTACAAAATATTCGTGACTCCCTCCCAGAATCTGATTCACGCTCTGCATTAGAACTGCTAACTAACTCGATACTACTAAGGAGAAAATAGAATTCTTGTTTTTCCAATGAATGAATAATGAATAGCAAGTATTTAGCTCTCTTATTTAGCTCTCTTATTTATAAAAAGTCCATCTTTTTTTGCAAGTAAACACGACACCTTATTGAAATTTCAGCAGTGCAAACTGCAGAACATCACAGAACGTGAAAGCCTCGAGTAGTTCTGTTGTATGTCAAATCAGCATTTCTCAGGGCCTTAAAACAAAACGAAATCAAAAATAGGAAAAAAGAAAAAAAAGGAAAAGAAAAGTGAACAATAGAGATAAACAGCTATCCTCAAATTGTCAAAGGAGAAGTTAACTTGCTACTTAAGTACTACAAAGAGTGCCAATTTGTACAATTTCTCAAGTTACTATTTGCTAATATTATGTTTATCAGTACTAGCTCACATACCAGGACAACTAAGGCAATTAAATTTTTATACCCAAGGGAAACAACTGGGTTCATTGCTGAAAACGATGATCCATTTAATTCATCCTCATGGGAATGGGGGAGATGGATTCTATTTGTACTGTTTTTAGCTGCATTTATTGGGTTCTTACTCTTTACCATTTTTGCAAATAGAAGAAGACGTGAATTGGGCCAAAGACCCATTAGAGGTACAGCATGGTTAACGCCACCGTCATATAGACAATCTGAACAAGAATATGTTGGTAATTCACAAAGAGTTGTAGAGGATTACGTTCCTGAATATACTGCACAAACTAATGATAATGATTTGGGTTACTATGATCAAAGAGGTGAATTTCATAGAAATAGTAAATCTGAATATATGCCACCACCGGATTTAGCACCACGTCCAAACACGGATCCAAATATCCCACCACCTTTACCAGCACAATTGAGAGATGATACTAATAATTCACATATTGAACGTGAAATGGTAAGGCCGATGTATACACCAGGTAATTATTATAGTTTATACCCACATGAAGTGACGCGGTCAACTATCACTAATAATAATAATAATTCCTCTAGTGCTACTTCAAATAATCGAACTGAAATTAGTAACAATAACAGGAATCATAATTCTTCCAGTGAAATAGGTGTCGTATATGATGTGGAAGAGGAAAGCGAATTCAGTAGTTATAAAAATGATAAAGGTCACCTTTCAAAAGCTCAATAAATTATCGTATTTTTCCTTTGAGTAGAAAAAATATATAAGACTATTTGTATCGATATTCCAAGAATATAATTACTAATTGACACTAACAAGTGGGTTTAGAATTTTAGATTACTTTATGTCTATTTTCTATTAGACCCATAAGTATTGAATGCATCTCAGAGACAAAAAAAATGTTTTTCATTAAGAAGAAAAAAAGCTGAAATTGAAGTTACAAAAACTAAGCATCGATTGAAGTAGATGGATCTATATGATGAGTTACCCACGAGTAAATTATTAAATCAAGATGAATTTAGCCAACTATTAGAATGTACTAAACAACATTGTGTCAGTGTTGCCGATTTCTTAACTTTGAATAGCAGAGAATTAGCAAATTTAACTCAACGTTCCATTGTTGAGGTTACAAAATTCCAGCAATTACTAGTAAGTGAATTTAATGCTCAATTGAATGAACAAATTGATGAAATAAAGTCTATAGACCATTTTGCAAGACCTGCTTTTTTCACAACTGGTGATGTGGTCATTGATGAGATAATTGGTCATGGAATCTATACAAATTGTATCACTGAGATTTTTGGAGAAAGCTCCACGGGTAAATCACAACTATTGATGCAACTGTCCCTAAGTGTTCAATTACCTATCGCTAAAGGTGGATTGAATGGGAAAGCTGTTTATATTACCACAGAAGGTGATTTACCAACTCAAAGATTAGAAGAAATGATTGTACAGAAAAGATTATTCACAGAAAATAATGTATCTCAAAAGAAAATATTTACAGTTAGTTGTAATGATTTAATGACTCAAGAACATATTTTAAATGTTCAATTACCTATATTGTTAGAAAGAAACAAAAATGATATTAAATTAATTATTATCGATTCTATTTCACATCATTTGAGAGTAGAACTCGAAAGTAAATCATTTAGAGAATCACAAGATAACAGATTTTATATTGAAAAAATGGCAGAAAATTTACTTCAATTGGCGAATAAATACTCTTTAGCAATAGTGGTAGCTAATCAAGTTGGCGATAAACCATTAAGAGAAAATATTGAACCATTTAAACAATATATTTCAGATTTTGATTATCAATTAGGGTGGTTTGTCGGTTGGAAAGAATCTACAATTATGTATAGACATAAGATCAATCAATTAGGTCTAGGTAACAAAGATACCCCAAATACCATTACAAATGATCCAAAAAGTTCCACTGATAATCGTTCCAAGAATAATAATATTCGTATTAAGAGACAAAGAGAAATAGAAAGCGTTCTTTCAGATGATGAAGATTATATCTTAATTGAGAAAGAAATCAACAGACTTTTAGGTTCTTCACAAGATAGTCAACGTTCAATTAATATTAAAGATGAACATAATCCTCCTATAAGTAACAATAATAAGGACATGATTGACCATAGGACTAGTCAATCTCTAAATATTGGTTCATCCAAAGAAAAATCGAATTTGAGAAACCAATTGGAAAATTCATTAGAGAAAAAGAAACCATTCAAAATGGAGAGATTGATTAGGAGACGAAAGAGAAAAGTGGATCAATGTGTACCGAATCTTGGACTAACATGGGCAAACTATGTTAGTTGTAGAATAATGTTAAGTAAAACATATAAGGCATCACCTATGGTAAAACGAGGAGAAATTACTCTTTATAATGGCATTGATGAAACCAGTTTTTGGCAAATAAGAAGAACATTAACGTTAGTGTATTCTAGGTATTGTAGGGCTCAATCTATCAACTATGCCTTGAATAAAAGAGGAATTGAAGCTATTGAAGTATGATAGATGCGTTTCTACATTTTGTGAGAAAATACAAATAAATTAAATGTATATATACGATACAATGTAATATAATATAATATAATATATATTTAAATATAAATTTTCCAAATAAATAAGCCTGATAAAGATAAAAATCAAAATAATACAAAGTCTATGATATCTTAAAATATAGTTTCTTTTTTTTTTTCTGTGAAAGAAAATTGATCAAAGGATTGATAAAAAATGGAGTAAATAATAGAATTACTGAGATCAAAAGAAAAGAAGAAGAGAAGAAAAAGGATATACAAGAAACAGTAAAGCGAAGAAAAAGAATTAAAAACAGTTAAGAATAGAACAAAAAGAAAAAAAAAAAATGAAATTGGAAAAGGCACTTCTTTCATAATAATTCATCATCTGAATCATCATCAATCGCATTTTCATCAATTGCTAAATCGTATTCACCTTCATATTGATCCATTTCATCTGGAATAATTAAATTTTGCTTGGAATTAATCAAGGGGTATCTATTAAACCCATTATTATTATTATTATTTAATCTAGAACAAATCAAATAAAAATAAGCTACTCTTTTCCTTTTCTTGTTGAACATAAATGCCATTAAACTCCATAAATAACCTGGTTCATCCTCCAAAAATGATTTTGGTGGATTATATTGATAAATGACACAATCTTTAATGGACATATGTGAGTTGACCACTTCCCAAATCCATTCTTCTGGTTTCTTACCCAATGAATATAATGAATTTTCAAATTTGGATAAGAATGATCTAAATGAAATTTTACTAAAATCTGTTGGTTCCACAAATGAGAAATCATGATCTGGGTATGAAGCATTTAAGATTGCAATTAAATATGCAAAAGTTCTTCTACTTGAAGGTTCATTTATGGGACCAAATGGACCAATATTAATCAATTTATTGGCACTATCATTCAAGGAAGGCCGCCTATATTTGAAAGAGGATGGATGAGTATCATTACTATTCACTGTATTTGTATGTTTATTATTGTTATTAACAGGATTATTTATATTTATGTTTGTGGGACTACTTGATCTTCTAAATTTTGTTAAAGAGAATTTTCTATTGTTATTTTTAGGTTGCATTGAGTCAATTGATGATGAACTTATATATCCATCATTGTTGTTTGATATATTATCTTTTAAATTTGGATCATTCAATTTGGATGTCTTTACATTAATATCTCTATTACTAGTCAAAGTAAAGGATGTTCTAGAAGAACGATTGCCAATCTTATTACTATTTTTTCTATTATTATTATTATTATTATTAGTAATACTATTATTATCATTATTATTACTATTGCTATTGCTACTGGTATTTTTATCAAAAACTACATCATTTGATATTGTATTTATAGAATTAGTGATACTTCTGTTGATACTGTTTATATTAATGTCTAAGAGAGTACTATTATCATTTACCATTTCGTGATTGGTATTGTTATTGCTGTTATTGCTGTTATTGTGGTTGATATTATTACTATTATTATTCGAATCATTATTATTCACTGACATTCTTCTCTTTTGCTCCCAGAAAGATAAACTACTACGTCTACTGGAATCATTATTATTATTATTATTATTATTATTATTATTATTATTATTATTTGAATTTTCTTGATATGGTGATGAGCTATTTGCCATGGGGCTGAAAACAGGTGAAGTCAGACTACCTTCTGCTTTAATATGTTGAATGACATTGTTGTAACTTTCATTTTCTTGCAGTATTGACTCCAAGTGATTATCAATGGCTTTATATAGCTTCTTATCAGAGGTAACCGGTTTGGTAGTATAGATATCACAACTCCCTATTATCTTACAGTCGGTTGTTTCAAAGTTGAGGGTTTGGTTAATACGTTCAATATCCAATTCGTCAATAAATTTCATCTGTACTCAGGTTCTCTAGTGATAGTGTTAGGGTGTATGGCGGCGAATTGTTAAAGACTATTGGTGTATTTGTTTGTTTATATCCTTATTTCCAATTGTGTTTTCTGCTTTCAATTCCCGTGGGTTTTCGGAGGCCGGAGTGGGGAAAAAACGTGGGTAATTCCCGGGCAAAAGGGGCGAGGTCCCCACTGGGGATCCAGCCTGGGGTGTTCCTTCTACAGATGCCGTAGTACAGAACGGCTCTGCCTGGGTTACCGTCGCACCCCCACTGCGTTTCGCGTCGTTGGGCTTAAATTTCACTTAATGTTATCTCTTCTATGCAAAGTATATATAATTCGGTTATATCTGTGTTGGTATATTCATGTTCGTAACTATGCTGCTCGTAGGAGAACTATCACGAGGCAGTAATGTTGGTATCTTTATCACTATTATGACTACTATCCTCAGAGCTCTTCTCTTCACTTACAGAATTGACATAATGGCTACCAAAAACTGACCAATGTAGGTTAATAACAGTGTACAAATGTAAATAGATATTGTCGTATTCCTCCATTTCCACAATTTGTAAAAACCCTCCTGATTTGGGCTTACTACTACTACTACTACTACGACCAGTAGTAGTCATACCTTGAGCAGTCTTAGTCGCAGGATCTAACTTTACATTCATTTGACTGGAACTCGTTCCCACTTGATCATTAAATCCATTTGAATTATTAGTAGTACCAACAGTTCCTGTCGTGTTGGTATAAGAATAAACAAAATCTTGCTTCACTCTACCATGAATAGTACATTCAGAATTGGCAAAAATTGCCTCTTCTAAAATATTAAACACTCTATTCTCTAAGACACCATAAACTTCACTCAATGGCTGTGTTTGTTTAGATAACCATGATTTGGCAAAAGTGATTTTATTATTATCTAAAGTGGGAAGTGTCTTACGCATAGTTGATGGAGAAGTGCTTGTAGAGTGGTTTATTCTTTTGGAACTAAATTGTGTGTCATTACCATTTCCATGAAACATACTTTTCTCTTTAAACTCTAGAGCAGTTTCATGAATCACTTTACATAAATGAACAGCAATGGATAGAGTATTTTTCGTCCATCTACAGTTACCATGTTCATCAGTAATAATAGTGATAATTTCATTCTTTAATTTCTTAGTACCATAACTTGATAAGATATATGCCTTTGTCTGCTGATCTAACGTTTTATCGTTACTGACTAATTGTTGAAATAATAATTTACAAACTAATAAACACACTAATTGACGCATATCTGCTCTTAAAAGAATTAAACGAGAATGATCAAAGGATAAAGATGTAGGATATTCTCTTACCATTTTACGACATGATAATAAACTTATTATGGCCTTAATGTTAACTTTATAAATTTCCGGGATTGTAACATTAGTCTTGTCATTAACTTTCACTAAATCATTTTGGATGTATTCATTGAATTTATCATTAAACCATTTCAATGATGATTTCAATATTATCTTTTTATTTAACATTAATGAATTAAAATATTGTTTTTCAAATTCCACAGCATTACTTAATAATGCTGGTCTCAATAATCTAATTTGATGATTGGCAATATCTAATTTCATAGCTTCCAAAATCTGAAACACTAATTTTAAACCTTCAATAACTTTCTTTAATGAATTTTCTTCATCAGCTTCTTTAAATTTATTACTCATTTTATCCACCCATGAATCTCTCATTGGAGCACAATGATGTTTAAATAATTTAGCCAACCATTCTGATAAAGTTATCATTATCGATGAACCATTTATTAATTCTTGAACATTTAATTCTGTATCCAAGATATTGGTGATTTGAATATGTTCCTTCTGGGGCACAATAGTTAATAAAATTTCTCTCAATGTATCGAAAAGGGGTACCAACCTTGATTTACCATAATTAAATAAATCAGGTCTCTGTAAATAAACAATTATTTCATTTTCCACATCATTCCAATATTTATCAGAAATAGATCTTTTCTTTATACCACGTTCACCATCTAAATTGGGCCTAAATTGTAAAAGTGGATCAAAAACAATATCATGTCTTAATTGTGGATTTTTCACAATTTCTTGTAAATCAATTTCTTTTAAACATTGTAAATTAATTGGAGGTGATGGTACTGGTAACTTTGTTTGATTTAAAGAATTGATTCTATCTTCCAATGAAATATTTGTATTAACATTATTATGGTGATAAAATTCATTAATATTGCTGATATTATTATTATTATTATTATTATTATTATTATCCGTATCAATATTAATATTAATATTTCTCTTTGGTAAATTTCTGAAACGATTTAAACTATTATTAGAATCATGATTATGGTTATTACGGTTATTGATATTGTTGTAATGTTCTGATGATGAAGATGCGGCGGATGAAGCATCTGATGAAGTTGAAGAATTTGAATATAAATCATTTTGAGTTAATAATTGAGGATTTGATTTGATGATAGTATTTGATGGCATAAAATAAATATTTTGTAAATTAGTATTACTATTACCACTACTCATACTATTATTATTGTTGTTGTTGAAATGATATAGTTTGGATAGTTTTGTTTTTTTCATAACACTATAAGGATTATTCATGGAATATGGATTATTATTATTATTGTTATTATTATTATTAATAATATTATTTATACTATTATTATAACCGTTAAAGTTTGTTACAGTGAGCCTTCTTAATGATGAATGTAAAATTGTTGGTACAGAATGTGATCTTGATCTAATACTGGATAAAATTCTTAATGCAGTTGGTAAATTTTTATTATTGTTGTTAATAATAATATTATTACTATTATTACTATTATTATTATTAGTATTATTATTATTATTATTATTATTATTATTATTATTATTATTATTATTATTATTGTTATTGGCAGTATTAATAAAATTATTTTTGATATTACTGGTCGAATTTGAATTATTATTAATGGGTGATATTATATTCACCTGGCCATTATCTTGACCAATATCCTCATTCTTTTTCATGAATGTTCCTGTTTCTGAATTGAATTGTTTAAAAATTCCGCTATTTGAGATAGAATTTGCATGTGAAGATTTGTTGATAAGGTTATTATTATTGCTGTCACTAGTATCAAAAGAGTTATTTACTCTAGTAGTATCTTTATTATTATTATTATTGTCTTGGTTATTACTAGTAGTGTTAATATTACTTAAAATACTATTATCTTTACTAAGATTAGTACTACAATTTTTTGAAAATTTATTATTATCATTACTAATCATTTTATCACTTAAAGGTGTCACAGTACCAGTTTGAGATGACTTTCTAAGTATCTGGGTGTAATCTCTTGATTTGATATCATTTGGTAGTAAGATATTTGCATTTCTATTTGTATTATCGTTTGAAGAGTTATCATTGTTACTGATATGGGTATCATTATTATCACCAGTTTGAATGTGCTGTAAGTTAGTGACACTATTAGTATTTGAAGAGTCAATCATTTCATTATCATCATCATCATCGCTAATCGAGGTAACAGAAGTTCTATGTGTAGCTGAATGTCTATTAATATTGCTAATACTAACATCATCAGGATTGTTATTAACACCGTTATTCTTAGAGTTAGAGTTAGAGTTATTATTGTTTTTATTATTATCCATATCTATATCCATGTCTATCTCCATATCCACATCCATATCTACATTCATATCCATAGTTAGATCTGAGTTGAAGTCTTTATTATATCTGTTGTGATGCAGATTGTTACTTGATTTGTTTAAATTAGGTATAGTTAAAGGGCTATTATTTGAGTTTGGAGTAATTATGTTGATACTACTATTAGAACTCTTTCTACTATTGTTGTTATTATTAGAGATACTGTCAATATCTGTGTCTGTTATATTAGTAGGGTTACTTGAAGTATCTATTTCACTAGCAGTATCTCTTTGTGAATCTCTATTACTGTTATCACTAGCTGTAGTCTGCTGCTTAGGTGGTAACGTATGTGTTGAAGTATGCTCCATATATGACTGTGTTTCAAGGACAAATAGAGAGTAGAATGCCTGAGCGTATTAGTGTGTTGTATATAAAGAAAGAAAAAAAATGCGAAAATTTTTCAATCTGCTGAGACAAACTTCTGTTGTTTATTGAAATCCCTTGTTATCAAAGAATTTTGCTTTAAAAAAGTTTGGAAACGTTTTTTAAGAAAAACAGTAAAAAGAAACAAAATGGCGATGGGTGGGAAAAAAAAAGCACAGAAAAAAAAAAGTTTTAGCAGAAAAAAAAAGGTTTCTTCTTCCGCTTCTGGAGATAAACTGAAGGATATTCCACAGATTAAAGGGAACTCCACTGAATCAAGTGAGTGGGTGCTTGGTGTGAGTGGAAGAAACTGATAATCTTGTCTAACCACTTGTTGGTTGTCTTCTCTACTCAAAGTAAGTGAGTAAACTTAGTTGTATTTGAGTTCTCCTCAATGTCTTTTTCTTTTCTTTTGGTTTGCCTTTTTATTCCTTTTCCTTTAGAAATGTATTTCTTTTTGGCTTTTCCTCTTTGCCTGCGGAGTTCCTGGAGTCGATGTGTAATACACAGTGTGTAGATCTCTCCCTCTGTAACAGACGCAGCAAGACAGGCGGGACCCTTGTACAAGATGTATATGACACTTGAATGGTAAACAACTTTTGTAACCACACCAAGTAACAAAAAGCAAGCAAGACCTGCTAAGTTAAAAGACTATGTAATATTGAATAGCTTTTCGTAAATCAAATAGTGGATAATGGATATGTGTTCTGATACGGACAAATATGAAAAATATGTGGGCTTCTCCGACATTCTCAAGTTTAATTTCTTTTATTTTCCACTTTCATCTTTTGGCTTGGAAAAAAGAAAGTGTTTTCGTTGAAAAATTCATTCAGATTGGGAAACCCACATGTATGTTCAATTTCTATTTGTAACTCATAGCTTCCCTTTTCGTACCTCAAGTCAAATTAACATTAACGTAGATTTCATAACATTGAAAAATATATGGAAATGTTTTTTGCTTTGGGATATTCCCTATGAAGGTGTTAGGGAAAAAATTTCTGTTTAATATATGGTTATATGTAATAGTGATTGTAAAACCAGCTATTGTTCTTGAACATATATTTACTTCGATAATAAACAATATATTTATATACTAATTAATCTATTCAAATATCTTACAATTTGAAAAAAGCTTTTGTGATTTATTTTAATTTCAACTTTCAACATAATTAAAAAGAGATAAACAAAACAAAAAAATCCTTATTTCAAATAAACAACAAGAAAAGATTCATCAATTATAATACTTCATGTTGCTGATCTTTTCAAGAATCCTGATCTTAAATATCAACCTTATGTTTTATTAAATATTGCTAAAAACCAGTTCATTAATTATAAAACAACTAACAACAGTAAAATTAAAAAATTTCCATTCATTAAAACCCCAGAAATATACTTTTATATAAATATATCTTATTTAGAAATGCTGATAATATATAATACAATACTTTTTTTGACTTGACAAATTGAATAATGATGCATTAAATTTTGTGATTCATAACAAAATACTTTCCATTATTAACGTGACGAAAGCAATAAACGATAATAATAATAAGATTGAATAGTCTTATAACATTAACCACCGAAACCATATAAGGTTCTACCTTGTCTCTTCAAGGCATAGACAACATCCAATGATGTGACAGTCTTTCTCTTAGCATGTTCAGTATAAGTAACAGCATCTCTGATAACAGATTCTAAGAAAGCCTTTAAGACAGCTCTAACTTCTTCATAAATTAAACCAGAAATACGTTTAACACCACCTCTTCTGGCTAATCTTCTAATAGCTGGTTTGGTAATACCTTGAATATTATCTCTAAGAATCTTTCTGTGTCTTTTAGCACCACCTTTACCTAAACCTTTACCACCTTTACCTCTACCGGACATTATTTATATTTCTTTATTTATTTGACTTGTTTTATTTTAGTTTGATATTGTAAAAAAGAGAAAACACAAACAATGAAGAAAGAAATTTTTCCTTTATATATTATTTCCATTCTGGAAAAATGAAATGAAAATATAACTTTTAACTGCTCATAATAAACAATTGATTCTAACGTCGCCAATTGTTTATGTGTAATTTAATGCATTCTACAAGTTTCACCCGAAACGCGAAAAAATTGGTATCGAGAAAACAAGAATCACAAAATTTTGTGGCGGATCCGTTCCTGAAATTTCGCAGCTTTTCAAAATAAAAGCCCACTTCGCAATCCCGTTGTTATCATTTTTGAAAAATACTCATAATTAATCTTTCATGACGTTCCGAGAATTTCACGTCCAGATCGGTCTACATAGTTATTTTCTCATTTCTGTCAAAAATTGAATATGGTGAAATCGTTCCTTGCACTATTGTACTTTTCGCACCAGTAAACAATAATACATTTCTTTTTTTCTTTCAAATCGCCAGATTCTATTTGATCATTCAATTATTTACTAATATATAAACGGATATATTAGTTATTTGTTTTATCTTGTTTCCTTTATTGTTTTTTCTTTCAACAATAAAGATATATAAAAATATCAAGTCAATATGGCAAGAACTAAACAAACAGCAAGAAAATCTACTGGTGGTAAAGCCCCAAGAAAACAATTAGCTTCTAAAGCTGCTAGAAAATCTGCTCCATCTACCGGTGGTGTCAAAAAACCACATAGATATAAGCCAGGTACTGTTGCCTTAAGAGAAATTAGAAGATTTCAAAAATCTACTGAATTATTAATTAGAAAATTACCATTTCAAAGATTAGTCAGGGAAATTGCTCAAGATTTCAAGACTGATTTAAGATTTCAATCTTCTGCTATTGGTGCCTTACAAGAATCTGTTGAAGCTTATCTAGTTTCCTTATTTGAAGATACCAATTTAGCTGCTATTCATGCTAAGAGAGTTACTATTCAAAAGAAAGATATCAAATTAGCTAGAAGATTAAGAGGTGAAAGATCATAGTTTTGATCGTTAACTATATAAAAGTAAAAAATCACAAATTTTAATGAATTAAATGAAATAATTTTAAAAAATAAAACATCAAAATTCAGTCATAATCCAAAAAATAATATAGTCATATATAGTTGTTGTAATAATATTAATTAATTAAATAAATAAATAAAATTCAAAATAAAAAAGTCATTTATTATCAATACTTCGTTTCTTTTTCTCAAATCAAGAAAATTACAAAAGCAATTTGTTTGTGTTGAAATCTATTAAAAAAAAAAATAGGAAAACATAAAAACTTTTGAGTATCATTAGTAAAGCTCTGTGAAATCAGGTAGTTATAAATAAAACCTATATAAATTAATTCGTCGAAATGATCAATAACCAAAAAAATTTAACTCATATTAATTTAGGCAGAACCAGAGATGAAGAACCATTTGTCAATTGATTTATCAATTGGAGCATCTTCCTTTGGAGCAGCAGCTGGGATTTCATTAGCGATAGAAACAGAATAAGATGGAGTATCTACTAAAGTAGTGTTTTGTAAAGCAATATCCTTAGAGTCAACAGCTTTACCTTCAATTAATTTTTTCCAAGCATCATTTGTTTCTCTAATGATATCTAAAGCATATTTCTTGTTTTTAGCTTCACCAGAGAAGGCAAATTGATTTTCTGGTTTACCATCTGGAATCTTGTAAATTCTGAACCATTCATTGGTAGCCTTTAATAAACCTGGGAAATATTTTTCCACATCTTCAATATCATTTAATTTTGGTGCTAATGGATCCTTAATATCGATAGCTAAAACTTTCCAATCAGTTTCACCTTCATCTAATAAAGCCATAATACCTAAAACTTTAACTTGCTTAACTTCACCAGTGTAAGCAATAGTTTCACCAATTTCTAAGACATCAATTGGATCGTTATCACCAACAGCTTTAGTTTCAGCATGAGTTTCATTTGGATCTTCCCAAGTTTGTGGGAAGGCACCATAGTTATGAATATAACCGTGATGTGGGAAACAATTTCTAACAAATCTTAATTTACCCTTCTTAGTATCTTGAATAATTGGGTTTAAAGCTTCCTCTTTAGTGATTTCCAATTTAGCATTAGACCATCTTGGAATTTCAACAACCATGTTGAAAATGTTGTTTTCTTTATCAGCATATAATGGGATATCATGGAATGGAGAGACTGGTTTACCATCTTGTTCGATGAAAACTTTGTAGTCCAAGGTGTTCTTAGCACCGACTTGTCTAGTAGTGTAAACCATTGCTGTGAGTAATAATTCAATTGGCTATCTGAAAGAAATTGGGTGTAAGAAATAAAAAAACAGTAATAAAACGTCAAATAACAAGTACCACTATACGATAGTCAAAACGAATTATTGTGTATTTATATCAAAATTGGAAATCGATGCAGAAAGACACATATTTGTGGTCACTCGATACGAATTCACGACGTTGATTCCACAGTAGTGTTTTTCCGTCACGTGCCTTTTAGTGTCTACACCCAAGCACCATCACAATATTGGTTATTTTTCAAACATTGTACTGATACAAAAATAAATGACATTTTCTGACACAATGATTTTAACAGCTTCTTGTTGCACAAACTCAAGATTTATTAAATTAATTATTGGTTATTATCTGGTAATGATATGAAAATTATTTTAAAGAGACCCACGTAAACGACCATTAGTTTGTCCCATTCCTATCACGATACTTAAATATAACATTTAAAAATGAAGAATCGAAGCTTCTATGGCCAAGTTGGTAAGGCGCCACACTAGTAATGTGGAGATCATCGGTTCCACTCCGATTGGAAGCATTTCTTTTTTGTTTTTTGGCCTTTGGTGTATGAAGGAATTAAGTATATAACTTTCATTCATTAAATAAGGTATGCTACAATATATTGTAAGACCAGTACTTAGTTTTTATATATAGCTTTCAGAATTTTATGAATATTTTATGTGAGCATGAATCATAAAACTTTCAACTTCAATGTATGAATTTTTATTCATTACTTTATTGTTTCCAGAAATAAAGTACGTAGTATCTATTGCAAAACACTGAAGTTGTAATATCTTTAAATGCAATGAATTATGATGGCAGGGCCTTCACCTAACTTTGTTTAATGTTAACCAACAATGAATAACTTAATAAAGGAATATTAAGTTAACTAAAAAATGTATTTTAGCATGAGTTAGGTTTAATACGATGCAAAATGGCTCATTCTAAATACTTACATCTGAATTACTTGAATCATTACGAACGTCACTTAGATCTTCATTTCTATGATCCTCATCCTCGTCACTTTCATTATCGCTGCGGTTACCGAAATAACTCCAAAAGCCACCATAATCTCCATAACGACGCCCAGTACTACGACCATAGTCATCATATTCTTCAACTTCTTCATAATGATCTGGCATTCTGAAACCACTATCACTACTATCATTATTATTACTACTATCATTATTATTATCACTACTATCATTATTATCGATATAGTCTTGATTATTGGTATTACTTGAACTTTCTTCAATTTCATCATTGATCAAGTCAATATCATCATCTGGATCTTCGGCTGCTTCTATAAAGAGTTGTTCCCTTATTCTTTCTCTAATGATATTAATCTTAGATTTGAATGGTTTATTTAATAGAATATGATCATTTAATATAAAATTTTGTCTACACATTGGACATAAACCCTTTGAATTCTTTGTATTTAACCAACGAACAATACAATGGTAATGGAAATTATGTTGACAGTTCCCGACAACTAATGGGCATTTGTCACCAGGAATAGTACAAGTGGGGCAAGTACCATTAAAATTTGATTGGCAGATACCACATATGTTTTTGTCATCGTCATCATCATCAGTCTTGACCGATTCAAAATTATCTGGATTACCATGTAAAGCCATAATACTTGAAATTTTATTAATTGGTAAATTATAATTTGTTATAAATGAATAGATACCATAATCAAAATCAGACTTTCTGGTATTATCAGTTTTAGATTCATTTTGATTCATTATCTTTTCTATCAAATGATAACTACCATTAAGCTCATCGAATTCGTCTACATTAATCTTTGGATTAACCCTTGTGTCCCATGACCAACTAAATACGCTATGTATTGATTCTACAGTAAGCTTCATCAAGCTGATACCTATCTTTCCAAAACAAGCTTCATCTTGAAATAGAAATTATTATTTTTTTTTTCTTGAATTTGCAATAAAATATTAATACTCTCGTGTAGTGTAGTGTAGTGTATTATATTTTATTATATAGAGTATAGTATATACAGTGTATACAAACAAACAAGCTAGGTAATCTTCCTCTTAGGGGTGCTAATTGTGTTAATTTACGCATTTGATGGTTTTTCAATAGAAGTCACTTTAACTGAATCACCACACCATTCTTTCAAGCTATTGAATAGTTTCTTTGAGTTGTGAAGTGCATTAATATCATCAAATCCACCATGTGAAACACCATTGATTAAAAGATTTGGTACAGTTCTTCTTTGAGTCTTTTCACCTAAATAATCTTGCATTTGTGGACCATATGGATATTCATCTAATTCCACCACCACAAACCCTGGTTCGAAAGAATAATGCTCTGATAATAATTTCTTAAGTTTGATTGAGAATGGACAATATGTCTTACTGAACACGACAATTGGAGCATAACCTAAAATTTTACGAAATTCATCTTCAATATTTACTGGTTCATTGACTTTACCTTTACCCTTTGGTGTAACATCTTTAGCAACATTCTTCTCTAATGCATTACTATTAATATTATTATTCTTATTATTGTTATTCTTATCTTCCACGTTTTCGTAGTTGATCAAATTAGCAGCATCCAATTTGGGTTTACCCACTGAAGGTAAATCCTTACCACCATTTTGTACCAAAGCACCATTTCGGCCATCAGAGATGACTTTAGCGTTATGTAGGAGGAACCCAACCAACACCAGACCCGCTAACGCTACACAAACCACACGGACGTTCTTCTTATTCAATTTAATCTTCATGTCCTATGACAAATTAAGTTATTGTTGGTTAAATTGGTACAAATTAGTTGTCTTTAATTATTTCTTTTTCATTTTTGTATTAATTTGTACTAATGTCCTAAAATTCTGCATGAAGGCAGAAAAAACACAGACAAAATAAGACAACATAACTTTTTCAAAAAAATGACATTTTTAAAATTAACAAATTTCGACTGCCAAACGGATGGAAGCCACTAATTAGTAATGAGGAATTCTGTTATAGTGATTGATTCGGATTCTGGTGCGGAGTCTGACGGAATGGTGCGTGATCATACTTTGGCTGGAGATCATGATGATATCAATATCATTGGGGAGAATAGAAATATCGTCTATTTAGTGGATGATAATACTGTGGATAATAATAATAATAACAATAACAGCCACATTACTAATAGAACCAGAAATAGTAGAACCAATAGAAGGAGTCAAAACAATACTAGGATTGATGATGATATAACCATCTTGGAGGAGAGAACAGGTAGGACAGTTCCCTTAATGTTGCCAGGCAATAATACCATGGAGATAAATATTACGAATAATGAATTACCCAATCATTCATCATTCACTAATTTAAGTAGTTTACAAAATATTATAAATACTTTCCCCCCAGTGATAAAGAGTCTTTTTAGAGATTCAGTGTCTGTGACTAGATTTAGAACAAATTTAGATCAATTACCAATTAATATTATTAATTCCTGTAATCGTTCAAGAAATGAATTAATTTCTTTGTTTAAAGACTATATTCGTATAAGAACCAATAGAAATAGGCAATTTAGACGTAATAACACAGATACAGTTACAAATACTCATAATAATAATAGAAGAAACTTAGAAAGAAGAAGAAATTTATTCCATTACGATGAGGATGAAGATTATTTAGATGAAAATATAAATGATATCCCACATATGAGAAGATTAAGGAGAACCAACAGAGTTAATTTTGGTGGTAGTGAATATTCCCATATTCACGGTATTATGGAAGCATATGCAAGACTTGATTCAGGTGATACAGATGAGGAAGATTTCCATGATAATATTGCTACTGAATATTTTCAGATACTTGGTGCAATCAATGGTACTCCAATTCCCAATAATAATAATTTTATTAATAATAACGCGAATAATAGTGAAAATATGAACCCATTTAATGATTTTTTCCATGGTTATAATCATTGGAGAAACAACGAACAACAAAGTACACAAAATATCATTAATATTATTCAACAAAGAGAGGAAAGAGAGAAGGATATCAAGATTAAAGAATTAACTAATAAAAATAAAATTTTAGAAGAGACTTTAATTCATGAAGCTAAAAATTTACCTAAGGGTTATAGTTCAAATTTCATCGATAATAATAATGATAACGAACCAATAAATGAAACTGAAGATAGTAATAATAAAGGAAGTGAATACGATGTACCAATTTGTAATTTATGTGGTGTAGAATTAGGTGTTGGTATACCAAATGAGTTTTTAGGTATATCTATCGATGATAAAAACCTTTTATTTGATGATTTAGTTATTAAATATAATAGTCCCTGTCCATATCAATCCTTAACGAAACCATCACAATTAGAGAGAGATTTATCAAAGAGAACATTTATCTCCAAATGTGGTCATGTATTTTGTGGTCGTTGCTTTACCAGAATAAGTAATGCTAAGGGACAAAAATTATCTAAGAAAATATTATCGGAATTGAAAGGTCCATCCAATCCAAATAATTATGGTCCAAGATTTTGTCCAGCCACTGATTGTAAGGCAATTATTAGAGCTAAGGGTAAATTGAAAGAAATTTACTTTTAGAAATGAATAAAGTAAATAAATTTCAATGATTCTTAGTTATTTGCATCTATTATAAATATAATCGAATTAATATATATATATATATATACTTTATAAATGAAGGACAACAATAGGACACTAGAAACCAAACCAAAAAGAGATCAATAATTAAGGTACTAATAATTACATATAAATATATGTATATAATGTTTATACATATTTTCAATATTATTATTACATTTCTTCTTTATCTAGTATATTATATATATTGATTTTTTTTCTTTATTTACTTATTTACTTAACAATGATGAAAAAAATCGATTAATATACAAAAAAAGAGCGGTTAAAAAGTTCCATTCATTCCAGTCAATAGATGGTTAGTATTTGAAGAGGAAAAGAATAAAGTTGGAAATAGAAAGAAATAATTGGGTATTTTTCCTTTAAAAAAGTTTATTTATTTACTTTGAATTGTCTAAATTGTTTATATTAACATATCTAATGTACAACATAAACACATAGCAGCTAAACAACCAGTCATACAGTCATCATTACCCCTCTGTGGTGCTTGTTGTTGAACGTAGATTGGTTGTTGTTGCTGAGGTGGACCTTGTTGATAATATTGCGGTTGTTGTTGATGTTGATAATATTGTTGTTGTGCTGGACCTTGTTGGTAGTATTGCTGTTGTTGTGGAGGGTAGCCTCTTTGTTGCTGTTGTTGATAATGGTCTTGTGCTGGTGGTGGAGCACTTGGACGTTGGTACTGTAATTAAGGATAAGTGTTAACCCAATGGTCATTTAAGAATGACCATTTGTCTATATAAGTGTTAGTAGATGAAGCAAGAAATCAGGGAAATGTGGACCTAATCGAGGAAGACGTTTAGCCGTGTACATACTTGTTGTTTGCTATCACCGTAGTATTCGTTGGCGGACATCTTAAGCGATAATCGTTTCTTGTTTATGGTTTCTTCTTGTAGAACGTTTCATTTTTCGTTATTTCCACTTTTTTCACCTTTGAGAAAAGCCACTTTCCAAAGGGGAAACTGCGAAATTGAAGGGTTTCTGTTCAGCCGTAGGGGCAGCTTCCCGCGGATTGGAAGGACGCCTACTGGGGCTAGACAGGACCTCTGCCGGGAAGTTCCCTGGCGGTAGAGGAGGGTTGTCTCTGGCTGGGAGAGTAAGGCCACTTTCTGGTGTCTTCTTGAAACCACCAGAGGAGAGACTCTAGCCACTCAGCCATGGCCATACACTCTTAATCGAATACCCACCAGCGTGGTAATACCACTTATTCTTAGTAGAAAATATACTTCTAAATGTAACCCAGTTTCAGTGTTTTTTTTGGTTTTTGATTTTGTGTCATCGAACAATATCAATCGTTACAATAAAACCTCTTGAAAAAATCTTTCTGCACAAAGACTTACTTCTCAAACACAATTTCTAAAAAGATACAGCATTTAAATCCTTCACATATGTTGTTCTTGAAGGTTTTTCCTATACTTGCTTATTTGCTAATTTTTCTAATAACATGCTCCGCAACAAAAATTGACATAGAGGGCAAAGAACTTCAGTTAGTATCTGTCCTTATCGAAAACTGTAAATATATTCCGATAGATTGGCCATTATTACAAGAATCATTGACAGAAACAAATGAGAAAATTATCGAAACTAAGTTAGCTGCTATTCTATTTGATAATATACTGGATGAAAAGATAAACTATTTAAAATCAAATAATTTCTCTTGTAAAGAAGAAATTGAAAAATTATCCATGTCTTTGGAGGAGTTGTCAACTTTTTCCAATAGGAAATATATCAAAGAAGCCATAAAAACAAGTAGAAAATTTCCAAATAAAAGGTTTCGTAATATTAAACAATTTAAAGAAGAATTAAGTAGTTTTTTGGAAGAACAAGTGCCTCATTCGCATCTACATAGAGTTTTCAACCATGCTAATGTGTTGACAACTTTAATTGCTGGTGTTCTTAGTATTTGCAATTTAGGTTTACCAGTTTGCACAGTTAATGCAACTGTTGCAGTGCTATTTTGGAGTTTATGGTATCGAGATGTACATGATACTTTACTTGGTCCTGAATGAACAGAAAGATAAATACTATACAGCACATATCCACAAAAAAATGAATGAATGCATTTTATTTATATATTTCTCTGTTATTTATATACAAAAAAAGATAAAAAAAATAACCTTTTCTACATAAGAAACTTTAATCAATTGATATAAAGGCCAGATTTCAAAGAATTGTCAAACAAATATATTGGAGCCCTATAAAAGAGAGCTTAAAAAGCCAAATGTTACGAACGGTGAATATTTAGGTAAATATTAGTGAACATGTGAAGTTGAAAATAAAGTGATATGAGTTCATCTGGTTAGTTTGTGTTATTTTTATTATGACCAGATGATATTATTTAATTGGTCAGTGAATGAATAGATCCCGTTCGTATGCGATCCTATGAGGCAGATTTATATTTTGTGTACATTAGTTTAGTTTAGTTTTATTTTAATGAAG